>NMUG010000620.1:0-21216 GCA_002855965.1 Monotropa hypopitys | reverse complement strand
TCAAGAGGATATATACAAGAAGGCACATCCTAAACTACTATATCATGAGGGAGTTCAAGTTTTAGGTACCCAAGTTGCCTTGGGTTTGTTAATGTGCAAGTCTACATGAACTACCCTATCTACTTCCTTTTTAACCCAAATGTGTTTAACTTTAAGAGCATGGGTGTGATGAGTCTTCCTAATAGGGCAAGTACTAGAAGTATGTCCTAGTTTGCTACAATAGTGACAAGCAAATCTAGGAGTGTCTTTAGCACTACAACTCTTAAGCATATGAATCTCATCACTAAATTTCTTTTCATTTTCTTCAAAAATAGATAGCTTTTCATCATAAAAGCATTTCATGTTTTCTACTTCTTTCTCAAGTGACTCTTTTTCCTTTAATATTTCTTCAAACTCATTTGATAGATTCAAGGAAAAAGATTTTAACTTCTTATACTTATTAGTGAGTTTTTTATACTCACACAACAAAGATTCAAACTTTTCTTCTAAATCATCACAAGATGAGGAAGAGCTAGAAGATACCTCAAAATCATTGACCATGAGGCAAGTAACCAATAGAGCACTTTCTTCCTCCTTGTCCATATAGCTATCCTTCTCCTTACTCCATGTGGTATCTAGTATTTCCTCATTTGAACCTTCAAACAAGAAAGCTAGACATCTCCAAAGTTCATTAGCGGAGTCATAAGAAGAAAGTTTTCTAGAAAGATCAACATGTAAAGCACTAAAAATCAAGTTTATGGCTTTTGCATTTAAATCAAAACAATGAGCATCGTGTGCAAGCCACTCACTAAATGGTTTTACCCTATATATGCCATCTACATCTATCCTAGGGAGATGAAATCCATTTTCTATGATCATCCAAAGATCATAATCCACGGATTGGACAAAGACGCGCATCCGATTTTTCCAAGATGGAAAATTTGAACCATGAAAAATGGGAGGTGTAGATATAGAGGAGCCATGTAGAAAATTGGTTGCCATTTTAGATCTTAACTCTAGACGGTTAAGTCAAGAATATGATCACAAAGAAAATATGACCAAATAAAATATACCAAGATAAGCAAGGCAATTGGTGACCAATGTGATCAATAAAGAGCAACCGCTCTGATACCAATTGTTGGTCCCTATGTACTCGATGCAATGGACAATCAAGAGGGGGGGTGAATTGGTTTATTAACTAAAATGCCCAAATAAAATTTTTTTTTCAATTTAAGACTAATTTAGGCAAATTAGTGCGGAAGACTTAACTATTCTAAGTGTGATGAATATCACAAGTTCAAATACCAATCTAATTAAAGCACCAAATGAATCCCTTTCGTTACACCTCAGGTTCTTGGGGGACTAGTCCCAAGAGGTCGAGGTTTCTGGTTTTCAAGTGGTTCTAAATAACTAGATTAATAAAAAGACTTGGATCTTTGAATTCCAAGCACTTTGAATAGTAGAGTGAAAATGATGTAATTGCTCAAAATGTAAGGGCAAAGAAAATAAAGAAGTAAAGGCAAGTGACACAAGGATTTATAGTGGTTCGGTTAGGGATTGTCTAAGTCCCTAACTTTACATCCACTTCTCTTACCAATAAGTAAGAGTTCTAACTAATGACATTTAGATTAGGGTAATAATGAACCATTTATGGTGCCAAAAACCTATTTTACCCTTAAATTTCGAAGTTAGAAACTGCCTCACTGATTGGAAAAATATCGATATCATAACTCGTATGATATCGATATCCTAGAACTCTAATCAACTCTCTTACAAAATGAACTGCCATGATACCGATATCCCACTACCCCTGATATTAATATCCTACCCAAAAACCCAGATACCGATATCATGCAACTCATGATATAGATATCACAGACTTCTAGTCAAAACCCACAACCTATGCAACATACCAAATACCGATATCATGACAATCATGATACCGATATCAGAACACTCTACTCAAACTATAGAAAACAACAACATATGATATCAATATCATGCCCAATGCTGATATCAATATATGGACCAGAAAAACATTAAATTCTTTCCTCCTATTGATCTCTCACCAAAACCTTCAAGGTAGACTTCTACCCAAATACCAATCCACAAAGACTTATTACCCTTAAATATACACTTCAAACCTCACTTATCCATACCAAATATAGACTCAAAGGCCAATGCTAACAATAATGCATACCCACACCATGACTTGTAACTAGCAACCATAACGCTTTATTCCTTAAAGTGAGTCATCCTACACCCTTACACATTCATGCACTAGTTTTCAACAACATACAAGACCACAAATGAAATAAAAATGAATTATTTTATTAAAATAGGGAACATGTATTACACGTCCAGACTCATCCGGGGCTATGGTTTTGAGCTTGTGAAATTAGTCATTTAGTGCCGAAAAACCTATAAGAGCTAGAAAAACCATTAAACGCAAATGTGAACCAAACATAAATAAATAAACAAATACTGTAACAAAATATAGAATATAAAGACACTATAAATATGCAAAATTGAGTGACTATCACCCTCCAACTTATCGTTTGCTAGTCCCATGCAAACTCACACTACGAATCGATCTTAAAAACAAATAACAAAAAAAAGTAAAGCATATGTCCTTTAAACCCTCGGGTAGCCCCGGTAAGACGAGTAAGGTCTTGGAGGGTTTTCAACAATGATCACACACAAAAGGCAGCAAATTACTTCTACATGGCATACCAAAACATGCGATAAAAACTCAAAAGATAAGAATGACATATGGATCCTTAAACAATGCAGGCAAACAAAGTCCAAAATTCTAGCAAAAGTAAGAACAAGTCATGGCACCAATATCTAATGTGTGTGAGCAAGGATTTTCGTTGCAAGTGAGACAACAACCCAAAAGTCTATTCGGATCGAGTCCCAACTTCAATTCTTACCATGTCATGCACTTAACAAATAAGACTCTTGAAACAAGGATGCATACTCTAACTCTCGTATGTGCAGGCGGAAGATATGTATAATGAAAACCAAAACATTCACACATTGTGACACGAAAGGAAGCTCTATATAAGTGGATTATGATCTCATGACTAGAAAACCCTAAGCAAAAGGAATTTTCTAAATCAACATGCTACAAGTCATTGTCGCCTAAAGGATCAAATAGGTCTTTCCTCTGATTATATCGTTAAGTAAGGGAAGTGTATTGGGATAATGGTTTAACTTTGAATGCTTGAGAATAGGCTATATACATGAAAGCAGTTAGTCAGGACATGTTTAGTGTCTTCATAGGCAATCTTCCATGGGGGGCCAACAGTAGGTGGGTCTATAATTTGTTCAAGAGATTTGGGAAGGTGATAGACTCATATGTACCCAGGAGAGCATCCAAAATTTCTAACCGTTATTTCGGTTTTGTTCGTTTCGATTGCCAAGCGGCTGCAAACAAGGCCATTTTCCAAATGAATGGCTCTTGGGTGGAGGGGGTCACGCTTGAAGTTCATATGGCCAGATTTGAAAAAGAAAGAAAGGAAGGCAATAAGAAGTTCCAGCCAGTGCCGGAAAAAGCGAAGGGGCCTCTGGCCAATCCTATTCTTTCCATCATTAACCAGTCTGGGGGTGTTTCTGGGAAATCGTATGCCCAGGCCCTCAAATCCGATGGGAATATCCAGACTCTGCTTGGGGCTTCTTCCTCTAAAAGGCGTATTATTTCGAGAAAGGAATGTTCGGATTGGGCTAACAGAGCGGCGGTTGCTCTGATCAAAATTCAGGAAAGTCCTAAGGCGGTATGCGAAGAGGTGCTATCCAAATATCAGAGCATTAGGGAGATAAGGAGATTGGGAGATAGGACGGCGTTATTGCTGTTTGATTCAGTGGCTATCAGGGATGCTTGGCTGATTGAACAGGCGTGGGGGGAGTCTTTTGAACAGGTATCCGCATGGAAAGATGAACAAGTTTGCAAGAAGAAATTATGGCATCTCAAATGTTACGGCATTCCCATCCATGCATGGAATTTGGCCACTTTTGAAGCGATTGCCAACATTTGGGGGTCTTTACACAGGTTAGAAGACAGTACCATCCATGAAAAGGATTATCGGGTGGCCAATTTGATAATTGAATCGGAAGTGGAGGAAATCTACGAATTGATTGATATTGAGTTAGAGTTGGCATCCTTTGAAGTGCACATTGTGGGTGAAATGCTGATTCCGGAGGAGGGTCCGTCCAACTGGCCGTCGTCGGGCTACCATACTATAATTTCCGACGGGGGAGAAGCAGCCAAAGGGGATGGAAGGTTTTTTCCAGAAAAGGATTTGTGTGTGCAGGTGGGCAACTTCTGCGGTGAGCTTACAACCACGTCTCCTGAGAGATGTCAGACGGTGCCTGTTTCTCCTCTGTCAGGAGGCAGGAGTCCAACCAATGGGGAGGGGTTTTCTAGTGGAACGGGGGAACATACCGAGAAAACTGTGATTAATTTCGCATCCGTGGATGATTCTGTGGTCCCTGAATCCCAACGGTCTGATTATCGGGAGTCTAGGCCTGTTACGATGCCTGAAGAGCTGGTCCCTGAGACCCAATTTAATGTGATTAGTGGTTCAGGTCAGGTTGTGGGGCCTGATGGGCCTTTCATTGCTGAGGAGCCCAAGTCTAAACCAATTGAAACAATCGGGGTGATTTTATCTAGTTTGGGTTATCCTGATGGGTCTCTACCCCATAATAATCCAGCTCAAGAGGGGGTCATGTCTGACCAGCCCTTTCTGGCCCGTTTGGAATCTGAACCAGAGCTTCATTCCGACTCTATTTTTCTGGGTAGGGATTCCGATCTCAACCCTATTGAGCACGAAGTGGAAGCAACGTTGATTATTGGAAGGGAGCTGGGTATCCCCAATGTGGAACAGCACAGAACCGCTCTCACAGAGGCAACCGGAGATGATTTACAAAAAGAGGCAGACACGTTATTGAGCACGAGGAAGTCGAACAGATTGTTGGCGCTCAAAATCTCAGTCAATGCTGGGTCAGGTCACAAATGAAGCTCATTTCCTGGAATATCAGGGGGCTAGGGGGATCAACGAAGAGGAAAATTTTGAAACAAAAGCTAAAGGAATGGGGGCTGGACTTCCTTTTAATCCAGGAGTCCAAGTTGGAGAACATTTCTCCAACTCTTTTATTAAAATTATGGGGTTCTACAGGCTACGAAGTAGCTCAATCTCCTGCAATTGGAAGATCGGGGGGCATCTTCTCTTCTTAAAGGTCTGGTGCCTTCTCTGCGTGTTCTCATCTTGTTTCCAAACATTATGTGATTCTAATAGGCAAATTTTGGGGGCTTGACTGCTGCATTTGTAATGTGTATGCCCCTAATTCTTCTGGGGAAAGAAGGGCATTATGGGCGGATCTGGTTCAAATCAAACAAAAAATCCATGTCCATGGATTTTGGGAGGTGACCTAAACGAAGTAATGCGCTGTGAAGAACGAAAAGGGTGCACAACTGTTTCGAGAAGTATGAGAGAGTTGGATCAATTTTCTGTTGATATGGATCTAGTGGACATGCATATGGGTGGAGTAAGGTTCACTTGGACCAATTTCATATCCAAGGCAGCTTGTTGCCGATTAAATAGATTTCTTATATCTAAGTTTTGGCTGGATCTCCATTCAATAAAACAGGTTGGGTTATCCAGATTCGTATCGGATCACAGGCCGATCGCTCTTTCTCTGGATAAGAGGGACTGGGGCCCAAAGCCATTTAAATGTTTTGACCATTGACTGGAAGATAAATTAGTGCTGGAAAAGGCTGAGAAAGCATGGGTTCTTCCAGTTGAATCAGACTGGGCAGGGATTAGAATTGCAGCGAGACTCAAATCGATGAAGCGGGCCATCAAATTGTGGAATTTCAACAATATTTCCACTTTGAGAAGCAAAATCAGGGCCACCGAAAAAAGGCTGGATGAAATGGACAAAGAGGAGGAAGAAGGATCAGACCGGGCCAATTTTAAAGAGGCCAGAGACAATCTAAAAGAGGAGTGCTGGAGTTTACACAGAGAAGAGGAGGCGTCCTTTTTTCAGAAATCTAGGATCGCATGGTTGAAAAAAGGGGATCAAAACTCTAAGTTCTTTCACGCCGTAGCAAACTCAAATTTTCGTAGGAATCGTATTTCGTGCATCAGAGTCAATCATCTTCTTATCAATGAGCCCAAGGAGATAAAGGACGCCATTTTCTCACATTTCGCGGATTTATTCTCTAACAGTGGTTCACTCAGGCCTAATATTGGCATTCCAACTACAATAATCCTACCTGATGACATGGCGGTCAACATTGAACGTCCTTTTTCTGTGGAGGAAGTTGAAGGGGCCCTAAAAGACTGCAATCAGTCCAAATCCCCTGGCCCGGATGGCTTCAATTTTTTCTTTATTAATAAAGCATGGAAATTTATGAAAGAGGAAATTATGCAATTTTTCTTTGATTTTCATTATTCTTCCTTTATTCCTAAGGGGATTAATTAATCATTTATTGTATTACTGCCCAAAACAGGTAATCCTATCCAGATCGTGGACTATCGTCCCATTAGCCTAATTGGATGTGTATACAAGCTGCTCACAAAAGTATTATGTGGTAGGTTAAAGAAGTCGATGCAGAATATTATCAGTATGTCTCAGTCTGCCTTTTGTCCTGGAAAACTAATCACCGACGGTATCCTCATCGCAAACGAGATAATCCATTCGAGAAGGAATATGATTGTGTCAAGTGGGACTTGTTGGACTCTATGATGGGGAACATGGGGTTCGGCGATAGGTGGAGATCATGGATCCGTGCTACTTTGGAATCTACTTACTATTCGGTGTTGGTCAACGGGTCACCTACAAATACTTTTTCTCCATCTAATGGGCTGAGACATGGGGATCCTCTCTCTCCATTTCTATTCAACATCGTTGCTGAAGCTTTCAATTTACTAATGGAGAAAGCGGTCCAGACCGGGTTATTTAAGGGGGCAGCTTTGGGCCATGGATTGCCTCAGATTTCTCACCTGCAATTTGCAGATGATACTGTCATCTTCTGCAGTGGGGTTTCATCTGACCTTTTAACCTTGAAACGTATTCTAAGGTGGCTAAGAGTCTTATCGGGCCTCAAAATCAACTTTACCAAATCAATGGTGTGTTCTCCAAGAGGGACGGAGGAGAAGGCAGCCGAGGCGGCGGCAATTTTGGGATGACAGGTATCCAAATTGCCATTCAAGTATCTCGGCATCTCAATGGGGGCTAACCCAAGGGTGGAGGCCACTTGGGATCCAATAGTTAAGAGGGTTGAAGCCAAACTATCGCTATGGAAAGGCAGGTTTTTGTCTAAAATGGGCAGAATTACTCTAATTAAGTCTACTCTCATGAGTCTACCGGTATATCTAATGTCCATCTTTAGAATTCCAAATGTGGTGGCGGAAAAAATCGAGAAGCTCGCAAGGAGGTTTCTGTGGGCTGATTCAAACGGGGCAAGGAAATTGCACTTAGTTAAATGGGAGAGGCTAAAGCTATCGCGAAAAGATGGAGGTCTGGGAATTCGTGATTTAAAGGCTCATAACCATGCTCTCCTGTCAAAATGGTGGTGGTCGTTTCATTCCAATCCTAACCTTTTCTGGGTGAAAGTCATTAAAGAGCTATACTCTTTGGAAGGAGGCACATCCTGGCCCCATTTGCCGAACCATCCCAACCCATCTCCCATGTGGAAAGGGATCACCAACATTATGAGAGGTGATGCTAACATGGAGGAAAATATCACGAAGGGGTTCAAGTGGAGGCTGGGCAATGATTCCCAAATCGATTTTTGGAGCCACTGGTGGACAAGCTCGGCCAATCTGAAAAATCTATTTCCCAGGTTATATGCGGTTGCAGGGGTGAAACAAATTTCATTGGAGAAGGTTTGTATGGGCCCCCAACTCAACTTAGCAGCGGTAAATTTCAGACGAAGACTATTTATTTGGGAGGAAGAACTAAAAGAGGAACTAATTTCACATTGCAATTCATCCACAACTAGAAGATATACATCTGATAATTTAATATGGAACTGGGTCTCCAATGGCCATTTCAAAGTTATTGATGTATACCTGTTACTGAGAAAGGGGCTTACTGAGCAGACCATGGATCATCTGGAGCAGGTATGGGATTCATGGATTCCTCCAAAAGTTTCTTGGTTTGTGTGGTTGGCTTCCCAGAATTCTATCCCCGTCAAGAACATTCTCAAATCAAAGGGGATCCCCCTAAATATCACTCAATTAAAATGTTGCCTATGCAATTTAGAAGAGGAGGATTGCAATCACCTTTTGGTGTCTTGTAGGATCAGTTGGGGCAATGGACTGAGGTGCTCCGTTGGTGGTCGGTTAGCTGGGCGGCCCCCCAAATTTTAATTCTTGCAGAAGATGGTGGTGGACAAGTTCTTTTAAAGGATTTCAGCGCAAGGTTTGGCATATAACCTTCATGGCAGTGGCATGGAACATTTGGCTTCTTAGGAACGGCCAATGCTTTCGGCAGAGTGGTGTGGATGTGCTAAGAACCTGCGAGAAAATTAAGTTAGACATCGCCCTATGGGTTAAAATCAAAATTCCCAATATCGGACTATCCTTATCTCAATGTCTAGCTAGCTGGACTTCTTTTCTGGAGGTGATCGCCGGTCTGTCCAGGGAGAGCTTTATGTAGATGATGCCTTCTTCGTTGTTGATATCGATCTAGTCTTGGGGGTCTATCCACTGAACTTTCTTCATCTTTTCCGATGGCGGTGGTTATCTAGTTCGCAATTATTTCTTCGGTGGTGGCTCAGATCTCTGCAATTTCTTTGAAGTTTCAGTTCTATCACTTTGCTTTGGGTTAGTCAATTGTGGTAGTTGATGAATTGAATAGAGGGGAGTGTTGGTGGTGGAATCGCTTTGTTCATTCAGATTGAAGTCACTGCTTTAATTCAGAGGGCGACAAGTGTTGGGCATGCAGGTTTTCGTGGTGGGGGACTATCATCTTGGGTGGACACTTAGCTTTGCTATGCTGAAGGGATAAATGCTATACTCATGGGCCGGATCTGGGTCGATTGGGTCTGGGTGATTCAGTTTTTAGGCGGTGGGTTGTCCCTCCCTGGTTTGGGCTTGGTGGGGAGCTTATTTCCCAAATTTTTCTCTTGTCCCATATTGTACTTATGTAATTATTGTATCCTTGTATTATTAAATAAATTCTGCCTTCTAAAAAAAATAGGCTATATACATAAGTAGATGACAAATCAAAAGACAAGGCCCTCGTCAACTAACTTGCTTCTCATTTTTTCTTTTCTTTTTAACTACGCCATATTCTTTTTTCACTTTTCTCAACCTCCAATATATCCCATGATTTTGAATAACATTTCTTCTTCTTTTACAAGTGAATAGGTGACCCGCAACCTATATGTTATCCAATTTTTGGAATTGTCTTATGATTCTTTCAGGGAAAAGCTACACCAACAATGAGTACACACACAAACCACCTTTTTTTTTTTGAAAAGGCAAAATTTTATTAGACAGGCAACACATATGAGAACAATATACAAAGGCAAGGACTGTTAATGGATCACTGAAAGCGGCAAAAAAACTGCAACAACAACCACTAACAGAGATAAGCACAGCTAAGAAAGAATATAAAACAAACTGAAGACAGCCTCCACTTGCAAGCATTGCCTACGGAACATTGAATGAGGCCTCCACTTGCCCAACTCTGCCAACCAATGGAAAAGACAGCCACCTCGACCTCAATCTACAGACCACGCTTCTTGCCACCGCTAGCTCTCCACAAACCACCTTATTTCTCCAAATACGTCTTCAACATGATTTTAGCCATTCTCAAAACATAAGATGTACTTTAAGGCTCAACAAGGAAAATGGCTCATGTAAGGGGCTCAACTGGGCTAACAAGGGGTAAATGCAAGAAGAAACAAACTAGATCAAATGTCAAAGAATGCCTAAAATTCTTTCCTAAGGCCAACAACAACCGTGCATGCCAACCCAAAATGATATATCAATGATAGTGAATTCCCAATGCTAAACAACAAGGATAATGAGATCAGCAACGAGTAAGCTTTTTGTGACAAGTAGAGTTTATTTGATACCACTCGAAGGAAATGTAAGGCTTGCAAACTCCTCCAAAGACGAGAGGTAAAACGATGATCTGGATCGGATACGATGGACAATGGTCTTCCATGGAGACGAATAATTTCACGAATATACAACCGGCTCAAGGAATCCACGGATTGAGAAACTTGAATCGGTATAAAGTGGGCCGTCTTGGTTAATCTATCGACGACCACCCAAATAGCATCCTTGCCATCCTTCAACCGAGGCAAACCAGAAACAAAATCCATAGTGACATGTTCCCACTTCCATTCCGGGATGGGCAAGGGCTGAAGAGTACCTGCCAGACGTTGATGTTCGGCCTTGACTTGTTGGCAAACAAGACATCGCCTCACAAAATTTGCAACATCATTCTTCATTCCGGATGACCAAAACTGTCGCCACAATTCATGGTACATCTTATTCCTTCCCGGATGGACTGCAAAAGGGGAATGAAGAAATTCATGAAGAATTTCCTATCGGCATGGCAGAGGAACAAATAACTTTCCTCGATACCGAATGCTTAAATCTTCAAACACAGCCCAATCTCAAGGTGCCTCACCCTCAAGATATCTAGAATGCATTACAGTCGATTCTTCATCACTAACCTGTGCTTCCATAACTTTCTGAGATAATGAACACGAAACCGTCATGTTACACAAGGGGACGTTTTCTCCAACTTCTTCGGCATGTTCAACAAACTCTCTTAAATCATCTACACACTTCCAGTCACGTATGGCAAGGCTAGCCAAGTGACAGGACCGTAGGCTCAACGCATCGACAACTACGTTAACCTTACCTGGATGATAGTGTAGCTTAAAATCATAATCCTCTAGGTGCTCCATCCATCGACGCTGGCACATATTTAGTTCTTTTTTGCGTGAACAAGTATTTGAAGCTCTTATGGTCGGAGAAAACTTTAAATTTCTCGCCATAGAGATAGTTCCTCCAACTTTTCAATGCAAAAGTCACCGCAGCAAGCTCCAAATCGTACGTCGGATAGTTCTTCTCAAAGATTTTCAACTGACGAGACTCGTAAGCTACAACTTTACCTGCTTGCATCAATACACATCCCAACCTGTCATACGAAGCATCGCAATAAACGGTATAACCAATGCCTCTCTCCGGAAGAATAAGAATAGGAGAGGATGTCAAACGCCTCTTCAACTCCTCGAAGGCAGTTTCACAAGCATCATCCCAAATAAAACAAATATCCTTACAGGTCAAATGAGTCATAGGAGCTGCAAGACGAGAGAAGTCAATAACAAAGTATCGATAATAACCAGCAAGACCGAGAAAGCTGTGGACTTTGAATACATTAGATGGTCTAGGCCAAGAAAGAATAGCCTCAATTTTGACCAGGTCAACAGAAACACCATCTTGAGACACCACGTATCCCAAGAACTTCACTTTCGAAAGCCAAAACTCACACTTACTGAGTTTGGCATAAAGTTGGTTTTCGCGCAAAAGATCAAGAACAATACGGAGATGAGCCTGATGCTCTTCCACCGAAACTGAATAGATAAGAATATCGTCCACAAACACCACTACAAACTGATCTAAGAAAGGCTGGAAGATACGTGTCATGAGATCCATGAAAGTAGCCAGAGCATTGGTTAGCCCAAAATTCATAACCACAAACTCAAAATGGCCATAACGAGTATGGAACGCAGTTTTGGAAATATCCTCTTCCCGAATACGTAACTGGTGATAACCAGATCGCAAATCAATCTTGGAGAAACAAGTCGAACCTCTTAGTTGATCAACGAGATCGTTGATCCTGGGCATATGATAACAGTTCTTGATGGTCACTCGGTTCAACTTGCGATAGTCGATACAAAGACGGAGAGACCCATCCTTCTTATTGGTAAAGAGAGCAGGCGCTCCCCAAGGAGAAGAACTCGGACGAATGAAACCCAACTCAAATAATTCTTCAATCTGGGACTTCAATTCCCTCAACTTGGCAGGAGAAAATCACTACGGTGGAATAGAGATAGGAGCAGATCTGGGAATGAGGTCGATAGAGAATTCCACTTCCCTTTCGGGAGGTAGACCCAATAACTCCTCTGGAAATACGTCAGGGAAGTCACAAACTACGACCGGCAACTCTAGGCATTCGGAGACATTGTCATCCAAGGCCAAGATGGTGAGCAAATAACAAATAGAGCCATGCTCCCTCGGATCATAAAAAGTTGACTTAATGGGATCCTGACGATCCCCAATGAAATAGAAGAAATCTATTTCTAGCGCTTGAATCAGAACACGATGACAGAAACAATCTATACTGGCATGATGGGTGGATAGCCAATCCATGCCCAAGATGACATCAAACCCACACATATTTAACAATATGAGATCGAAAGAGAAATGTCGGTCGGCGATTGTCATCTCGCACTGTCAATAGAAATAACTTAAAGGGATACGTTCTCTAACAGGCGATTCCACCAACATAGGAGGATTAAGGACCTCCAACTCCAATCCCAAAGAAGACGCAAAAGATAACGCCAGAAAAGAATAAGATGCACCAGAATCAATAAGAACAATTGCCCAAGAGTTGTAAATAAGAATGTTACTGCGCACAACAGATGCCTCTGGCTGCTAGACAGAAGGCTAATGAGCAACAGATGGAACAACATACACTCGACCCCGAGTCATCTGACCATGACCTTCTCCATTGCACTGACCAGAAGACTGCCCTGGTCCCGAAGGACCCTTTCTGTCAGACCTGGAGCCCTGACTAGAAGAAACCGGAGCTGTCTAAAACTGATGTTGCTGCTGGAATGGCTGAACATGGCGAGGTTGCTGGACAGACCCAGCCTCACTGCGATCAATGCCCTTAGAGGGACAAAATTTTGAGACGTGACCTGTTTGGCCACAATCAAAGCAAGTAATGTAACACCCGTCCCGGATAAAAATGTATTTTTATTTATTAAAAATAAGTCCAAAAATATTTTTATGAGATTAAGAAAAATAAATCGGTCGAGCGACTAAATTTTGGAATTTTTCGGAGTTAGTTTAGTTATTTAATCATTTATATTTAATTATAAATGACTTATATAATTCTAATTTTGAGTTAAAAGGGTGGCATGCAAGAGTTATTTGTGAATTGAGAGAGGGGAAATATGGTAATGTGACTAAAAATCCTGATTAGGGTTATATATTAAGAGGCTATAGCCTCATTAGGGAAAACATAATCATTGGTGGCTATAGAGGGAGGCTAGAGAGGATTAGTGGGAGAGAGTTGGGAAATCTCTGAAGTTTTGACTACCGAGTACGAGGTAGACTTTTAATATTACCAATTAAAATCTGAGATTAATAAATTATTCAAATGACTAATGATTTGTAAAACAATTTATATTGTCAAATCTAAAAATTGATTTTAAGATATATTATTCTAAATCATGAATTTATTGAAAAGTTTGTATATAATTTTTCCATAAAATTTTAACTTAGATTAGTCTATTAATTAATTGACGCAAATTATGCAGATAATACGTATACGAGAATCAACACAGCATAAACACACGATATACGTGGAAAACCCCAATAGGGTAAAAACCACGGGAAGGATAAAAACAAACACTAATATGATATTCGGTTACAGAGACTCATACTTACAACCTAGACTCACTCAAGGTTGACCAGAGGCTTCTGCCGACTCGCTCGTTCACCGAATCCGTACTTGCTTCCTTGAATCCTCAAGGCCCTCCAAAGTGCTTGTAGAGTTATTAGTTGTACGTGATTCTGATCTTTAGCCTTGACGCCTTAATTACCCAGAGAGTGATCAGAGGCAATCACTTATCACCATAAGTTTACTGATGCATGAATATTTTTCCGAAAAACAAACCAACTTGCCGAGAGCAATATATCTTGATGTGGTAAATTTCTCTTACTCTTTCCGTGTATATATTGAGAGAATTTCCCATGCAATATAAAGGCGCCACCCTCTGTATATTTTGGTAAACCCCAAAATATACGAAATAGACATTCCATACCTGCTACTGTTCAAACCTTCAAAAATCATTCCTTATCAATTTTTTCTCAATCAATTGATATCCTGTCTTAAAATGCTTTGCTTATTTTTGAAACATTTCCTTTCAGTGAGGCCTCGGCCACCACTAGTGGCCGCGTCAGCAGGTATATCTTATTCCTCGTTTAATCGTCGTTAAATCATAATCGATAATTTATCTTAGTAGGAGGTGTGAAAATTGGGTTCCTGCTTTTGTTGTTGTTGTTGGCGCCTTAGTGCGGTTCTCTTATTTTGGGCAGGTTGATGCTAAAATTTCTAATAAATCCCTTGCCGGCGATTGTCACAGGAACTCCATTGAGGTAGACTTTTCTATCCCTCTCGTTTGTATTGTTGGCGTTGTTACTTCCTTCTCGTTCGTTTTATGAAATTTCGTCAAGTCTTGTATATTCGTAGAATTTGTATCAAAGTATTATCGTTCACTAAAATTGGTTGCGTTGAGTTTTGTCTAGGGTCGTTGTGTTCTCCCTAGGACGTTGGTTGTTCGATTCCGAGTTCGATTGTGAAAACCCCCAATTCTTATTAAAAATCCGTCGTTATCGTTTCATGAAATCAAATTGGGGATATTGGTTTGTTTTGGACGTTCTCAGATAGTTTGTGGGTCAAATGGTATTTTGACATGTTTTCGGCAATGAATCGAACAAATGGAATGTTTTGTAAATAAATGGAAGTGTTTCGGAAATAATGGAACGATTTGTGAACGAATGACATGTTTTGTGAAATGAACGGAAATGTTTTGGAAATGAACGTTTTGTGAATAAACGGAATCGGTTTGAAAAGGAAGTCACATTGTTTGGTTGATACGTCGACTAGGAGGTGTTGCCCTAAGTCTCACGAAATGATTGAAGGAAATGATAAAATGTGACATGTGACTCTTTACGAGGAGACTGTTTACTCTATACGAGGATTGGATACTGAGTGACTATTGATTCGGGTTACTTACCTTGGGTCACTGTTTGGAGTGGCACACGACATTGCACAATGGAGGTTTGACTGGACCTTCCCGGTGAGCTGGGGAAAACAAGAACTACACGATAAGGGGTTGACGAGCCCCGATGCGGAACTAGCCGATACTCGATGGATTGTGATTGATATTTGCCTTGCTTCTACTAAAAGGCACAGAAGTGGAATACACGTGATACTTGGAACGTAAAAGAGAATTGGAACACGTTTGTATAACGGAAAATGAGTCTTTTATTTAGTGTGAGTCGACACTTGACAAGATTCCCTTTGGCCTTGTCTAGGCAATGGTTTGATAGATGTTGGACGTGTGGTACTTCTCTTTTGAGTCTTGGTCAGACACGGTGCTTTACTACTTTTCTTTACGATGAGTCAAATATGGAATTTGAAAGAAAAGGAAATGTTTTACTTCATTGAGATCTATAGCATTGCATCATTTACATTCTTTGCACTGTCACTCATGTACACTCCAGTTGTATAGACGTTTGGAGATGGATTATCTCTACCAGGCGGTCGTGCTTGACCCTCTACTTTTGTAGGACCTTTCCTCCTTGACTTGGAGTGGCTGCGGGATCCTTTACTGGACTTGAGGCTGGACCGGACTGTAGTGATAGGTTGTCTTTACTTTCAGTGTTGTACTTTCTTTTCTTTACTATTGGCCGCGTTGTACAGGATTATCATATAAAATCCCATTTGGCCCTTTCTCTTTTAGTTGATGCACTATTGTACATGGTTATATTATAAAACCCTATTAGCATCATTTATTTGTATTTCATTTCAAGCAGAGCATGTGATGTAATAAGTAGTGTAATGGGTAGTGTGTGGGGTAGATAGTTCTTTACCTATATTTGGATACTCGTTACCTACATTTAACACTTCTAAAAAAAATATGTCTCAAAATTTTGGAGTGTTACATGACAGGAGTGTCATTTTTGACATCGGGGAGCGACCCCATCGTGACTTCGGCCATCAAGGTGGAATGAGAGATACCCACATCCGGATTTTCAAGAAAAGAAACCTCTTCGGAGGTAAGACATGCCTCCTCCAAGGGATGGGTGGGAATGCCCGGCTCAAAAGTTGGGACATCAAAGTCCACTTGGCATGAAGAATTATAGGCCGTGATGTTGTTGCAACTTTGAAGAAAATGTTGCAAAGTGTCCTCTAAGAAGGATGTGTGTGGTGGTTGGGAGTCAAAACTGTCCTCCAGAGGATAATGGTCAATATAATCGATGGGTGGCTCCGAATAATAAGTCTCAAAAGGAGGCACCTCAACAAAGTTGGGAACCAAATGCGTATTGCAACCTTGGAGGAATGTTTGCAAAGCATTGTCCAAGGTAATTGCATGGGTACTTTGGAGAAATACTTGCAAGGTATCCTCCAAAGTGTCTGAAATCAGTGATTGGTACGCATAATGGTCCTCTTGGAACCATTGCTCTGGGGCTTGTGAAATTGGCTCCAGATGATAAAATTGGTTTGGAGCCGTTTTATTTTGATAAGGGAAGGGTGGTGGTGGTTCAAAGTAAGGCTCACACTCCCGATAAAAGTTAGAGTAGTCATTCCACTCTTGACTAGAAGGATCCGGGAATGGAGGGTAGGACTCCCAATGTTGTTGATCCATGGTTTCCCAAGGGTTACCGGAAGCCATGATCAACAATGACTACTATTTTTTTGTTATATATAAAAAAAATAAGAAGAAGTGGATATATACGGTGACACAAAAGAAAACTTCTAAACTCGCAATAATTCAACTCAACTATAATTCCCCGGCAAGGGCGCCAAAATGTTGGTAGGACTTTTTCGGTCATTGATTAACAGAAAAGCCTATGCCAAGCATTAATAATTTATAAACAAAGAAATAAACACTCTACAAGTAAAGTGGATAAGTACGAGGTCGGTCCACAGGGAAATGTCTGAGTTAAAATAATTGCTTTGTTTAAAGGTTTGGTTTTGCGGTAGAGGTGGTAGGACGCTAGCCTTTTGTTTATGTTTTATAAAAGTTAACAAACTAATGCATGAAAAGAAAAGATGAAAACAAGTTAAACTAAGCGGAATGGAAATGGGTGTTCTAACACCTAACCTAGGCAAATGAATAACTACTCCAATATCCATGACGACACATAGGAGGGATTACGGCATAGGACCTCCTACGGGGTATTTGACAATCAAGAGCAAGTCATAGGTCAAGAGATGACACGAGAATTAGAATTCGGTTCTCTAGACCGACTTACACTCATCGGGCGACACACTACAAACATGGGTCGTTCCATCTTATGTCGACGGCCCATCAAATAGGTTGACAACACTTGGTTGGACCCGAGGTGAGAACTACATTCCCCTAATCCCTACAAAACCTCAAGACATCAATTCTATAGCAATTGTGTGGTTTTTAAATAAATTCATTCACTTGGGCATTTTGTCGAACACCTAGCGGGACATCGCTACAAGTATGCGTCATGTCATCTTATGTCGACGACGCATCAAATAGATTAACACTGCTCGGCAATGACCCTAGGTGTAAACATCCTACATCCTAGACCACACTAATTTATGCCAAAAATGGATCAATCGAACACGAGCCGAGGCCGGGGTGCTAGTCACCCCATGGCCAAACCTTGGAGGTTAAGCCTCCATTACACTACTCACAAGCATAAAACACAAATAAAACACAACACATGAAATTGAAACACAAATTAATTAAACACGAGTACATAAATAAATTACATCAATAGAGACAGGGGAAAATTCCTTACATTGTCAAAGCTTGGAAAAAACTCCAAAAACCCATGGATGTACCTGAAATGAGGAAGAGAAGTTGGGAGAAAAGAGGAGGAGGAGAGGGAGTCTCTCCCCTCCAATCTAACCCTAAAACTAAGAAAAAACATATATCCTACGAAATATACATGAGTATATATACTCTCGGTCCAAATAATTTACAAAAATACCATTAATGAAGTAAAAACACATATTTGTACTTAAAGGACCGGTCCCCGTACTCCTGGGGGACCGGTACCCGAAGCATTTCACCCCAACTGACAACCTACTGCCCAAATTTGGGATTTCTGAAAAACAATAGAGGGACTGGTACCCGTACTCCTGGGGGACTGGTACCCGGGCCGTTGGAAAGCATTTGCCTTTATCGTTTGCGTCTCCTCGATAGCTTTCCTACGCCATATTACAATTGGCAATCGGAGTTACATAACAGAAGTTATGCCCCTTTCTTTTGGGTTCCCTTCTTCCGGAAAATAGCACCTTTGGTGCCTCCTTTGATGCTCCAACTTCACCTCATGGATCGGGATGGTGCCGAGACTTCCGGACTCATCCGAGGAGTGCTAAACAACCTATACAAAACACCAAAAACTACCAAAATAATATTAAACGCATATGTGCAAGAACAAAACTAAACAACAAATAACTAACAACACAAATTAACTAAAAGGAATGGAATTGGCACACACAAACTACAATATTGTGTGCCAATCAATGTGTGAGAAAATAAGATCAATTCGTGATCTCTGGGTCAATTAGTGATCCTCAGCCAATTCATGGTCATTCGCGTGTGGGGTTGGTTCTTGAATTCATTGAGACAACCCGAATCAATTCGTGATTCCTTCATGAGATAGTCAATCCTTGAATTCGTTAAGGTGACTATAAATCGATCCCGGGCTTAATAGTTTCAAATTGGTTTCCTAAACATAGTCCATGTTGGGGTAGGCCGATCCTTATTTGTGGGACGGTTCGATACTCATGCGACTCTTTCAAAATATAGTCCACATTTGGGGTAGACCGATCCTTATTTAGTGAGGCGGTTCGAGACTCGTGTGACTCGTTTTCAAAGTTGTGTTAAGCCGGGAGTCGAACAAACTAATCAAATAAGATAAATTAATTCACCAATGTGTACCTATATAGATGTGTATATAGAGGAACGAAAAGGATAGATGATATTCAATGTGATTTGGTGGATTGTGTGGCATAAGCTAAGTCATGGAATTAGCTAGTGGTTTCGATATGGTGTTTGGCTTGGTGTGCAATAGTTAGTAACGGTATCGCTAGATATGATTCATGCTCTTGGATGTGTTTTCTCTAGAGAGTTGTGGTAGTGGTGCCATATCGACATGGCAGGGTTAAAGTTGAGACCCTTAGTCTTTACGGCTTTGTTCTAGCGTGCGTTGCTTGGTTACGCGGTTAAGGGGTACTTGGTAAAGAGAGGTTATTGGTTTGTGTTACCATTAGTCTTGAGTAAGATAGAATGGTCGGGATAGCTCTTGGTGAGCTTGAGTGGATGAGAGACTTGGGTAAGATTATGTGTCTTGGTTTGGTAAGTGACTTGATTGTGGTATTTGAGATGTGTGAGTGATGGTATGCTTGGGATTGCATTGTAGGGATTTACACCACTTGCACATATCACCATAATTTCATTTGCACTTGATAGACGCATATTTGCTGGGTCTTTATGACTCAACCTTCTTTTTACAGTTGAATGCAGGTTTGCATGGTTTGGTAGCTTATAGCTGGGAGTTGGCGTTAGCTTGTTCCATCTCCTTTTCAGTGAGTGGCATTCCATTTGTATTTCATTTTGTACCTTTGTAATAAATCCCCTTCTCCCCTTTAATTGTAGTTCGAGTTTCATTCCAAATGTAAAGGCTTTGTATGTATTTTAATTTCAAGCAAGTTTCATGTAAAGGAATTGTAAAGTTATGTATTTGACTATTCACGGCCCCTTGTAGTAAGTTGGTATTCTTTATGGTTTCATAAATAGTCATTATTTTATCTCTTTCAAAAAAATATATGGTTTGAAATTCCGGGGCATGACAATTGCATTCTCATAATGTTCACTCAGAAGGGAGACATAACAAATCACAATTATCTCCAATATTCGATCCATCATTAATGAGATCTTATAAAACCTTCATTTGCAGATAGTATACAAACCATTCAAAACTCAAGTCCAAAAATCTCTATCGCATACATATTGAGAGTACCATACATGAACCTCTTTCCATAAATCCCAAATAAAAACCATATCAAAATTCTTGGTTGAAACATGTATTTGACGGAAATTCGAATTAAGGCCATCTCTGAAATCAATATCATGTAAGTGAAGCTTCATACTTTCAAAACACTATGAGTTGAAGAATGCCATAGGAAATATTTCGATAAACACATAACATGTAGAAATTCTAATGCTTTTCATATCTTGATAAATAAACCTCTCATGTGTAAATGTTCAAACGAATGAAAAGGAACATATTGTCTCGAGATTCAAATAAACAAAAAAATCGCAAACTGGGACAGTTTCCCATATTTTTTTAAAAATCTGGGGCAAAACCCACATTTTCATTCAAACTGGGACAATAACCCGCATTTTGTATTCAAACTGGTGCATACCCTATATTTTGCACAAGATGGGCATTCCCCGCATCTTGCATTCAATCCAGGGAATCTCTCTTTTCCTCCCCCTTTGCATTTTTTTAAAAAAATACATTAAAAAAAGAAGTTAAAAAAATGAAGAAAAACGCAAAATGAATACAAATATATATATATATATATGATCTTGTGGCGATTGCTGACAAAATTTGTCCACAATGCCACTCGACTGCATCCAATCTTGAAGCTGCTAGAAATGATAGTTGCTAGCTCTGAAAGTGCTCCCTCAAGAGATTCGAAATATGAGCTCTTTCTCATATGAAATGGTTCAAAGAAGCAAAACAAAATATCTGTGGACAAATTTGATTGCATGGAATCAATCAAAGAATCTCATAACAAAATACAAACACCAAAAATTGAAAACATCTCAAAATAACCACGACAAAGCATTTTGGGCAATTTCTAAATATGGGAATGTTGGCCTAAAAATTTTGTTTGGCAATTCCTAAATAAGGCAATGTTGGCCTATAAACTTTTTCTTTGACGGTTTCTAAATAAAGGAATGTTGGCCTAAAAATTTTATTTGACGGTTCCTAAATAAGGGAATGTTGGCCTAAAAATTTTGTTTGACAATTCCTAAATAAGGGAATATTGGGCTAAAAATTTTGTTTGGCGGTTCCTAAATAAGGGAATGTTGGCCTATAAACTTTTTCTTTGGTGGTTCCTAAATAAGGGAATATTGGCCTAAAAATTTTGTTTGCAATTCCTAAATAAGGGAATGTTGGCCTAAAA
>NMUG010000619.1:0-21218 GCA_002855965.1 Monotropa hypopitys | reverse complement strand
GAATGTTGGAGTAAGGTGGTAATTATGTTGGATTGAGCATTCGCACAACCGTACCGAATTCGTGCATTTTAGTTGAATTCACTCCCATACTTATTATGATGTTACTCTTGAGAAGTTTGTTGAGGAGTGAACTAGTTAGTCTCGTTAGTCGGCTGTATGCTTTTCATCCCCTCTCTTTCCTTACTCAATTTTGAGGACAAAATTTCTTTAAGGAGTATGAGGTGTCACGACTCGTATTTTCTAACGGTATTTTCGGGAATGAATTCTCTACTCAAATCGTTTGAGGGAATTTATTTGGACTTCTCGGATTATATTGGCGATTAGAATTGAGTGTTGGACTCCTTCTCACTCATCCATATTGTTCATGGTTGACCCGGAGTGTTTCGGGGAAGTTCCGGGGACCCTTGGCATGGAAACTTAACTTCAGGAGGAGTTTGCATCAGTGCAGAATGTGCTTGCACCAGTGCAGGGAGTTGTGGAAGTTTGCATCGGTGCAGGGAATGGCTACACCGGTGCACAAATCTTCTGTTCACTTCTTAGCAAGTTTGCATCGGTGCAAAGGGTAGTTGCACCGGTACACAAACTCAATGTTCGAATTTTAGAGGAGTTTGCATCGGTGCAGATTTGCCTTGCACCGGTGCACAGAGGCATTTTTGGTAGATTTTGTTCTCATTAAGGGTACTTCGGTCATTTCATGTGGGGGTCGTGTATATGGGTTCTTGGAGGGCAAAACCCCTCATTTGGCATCAGAACCACTCTCTCTTCCTCTCCCATCCGTATATCTCTCCATCTCTCTCTCAAAAACCCCTTCCAACCTCTCTTTCCCTCTTAGATCTTGGCTCATCCCTTGATCTTGGAAGAAAACCCCCTCCATTAACGTTGTCAAGCTCGAGGAGATCTACGCGGTGGTGGACTCCGATCGTGGTGGTGTTAAGGGTGTTTTCCGGCGACCTTGGAGCTCCGACGACTTTTCCGGTGGGTAAATTCGTAACTCCTATTAAGTATGCGTGTGTGTGTGTACATAGGTTCGATTTGGTAGCCATAGTATGTATATTGCATTGTGTGATCTAGGGCTATATTATGGTAGAATTGAGTGGTGATCTTGGGCCCACTAGTGGTTTGATATAATGCCACTAGAGGCTTAGGCGCACCACGTGTTCGATGAAATTCCCGTGAGGGGGACGACTTATATTTTTGGTGGTTTATAGGTTGATTGGTGGCCATTGGAGTTAGGGGCCACCAAGTGTTCGATGAATTGCCCATGTGAATCTTGGGTCGTACCTTGGAGAATTCGACACCGTTGGGTTGTTGTAGGACTTGTACGGTTATGTGGTTGGTCACATTAAGTTCATATGATCACCGTAGGATCCATGCGATTTAGTGTGTACCAAGTGTTCGATGAATTACCCTCGTTGGATGTTGTAGTGAAATTGGATCTTTTGGATTATCCGGGTGTGTGGTAGAATCTTGGACGTGGTCATATGAACATCTTGGGTACCTTTGCGATTGTAGGCCTTGTTGGTCTTGATACACTTCTTGGAGGTTGTCAAGGTAGAGTATAAGTATGGATGGACTTGGTCGGCATCCCTTGACATCGTCAAGGTTGAGTTTTCGTATCCATATTATTTATTGGCGAACTTAATGAACTCTAATGTGGAGGATGTGTCCCACGAGGACTACTCATACCAACCTTGAATCTATCCCTTAAAAAGAAACATGAACGAATACATTGACGTGGAATCATAGGGTACCGTGGGTTCTCCCAATGAGTTGGGGAAACACTGGAATACTTGGCGGGAATAGGCTGAGGTCGTACTTCCCTGGATGGTCGCACCATCCACGACATTGTGCACAACGGGAATGACTTATGATGGGATTCCTTGGTTGGTAGCGCCACCACGTTGAGCACAATGGGGGCGTATCGTAGTCCTCCTAACGAGTTGGGGAGTAACGAGGGGAAAGGATAGTGTGCAGACGAACCACTAGGCCGGACCTAATCAAATATGATGCGATTCACAAATGATAAGAAGTGAAATGAAAGGATAAATCAAGAATGGACTTAGGAGGGCATTCTTGGATTTAGTCCTAGTGCAAAGTTATGGAACGATTGGTAATGTGTAACAAGGATAAAGGATAAATCAAGAATGGACTTATGATGTCATTCTTGGATTTATGCCTAGTGTGAAATGAATAAATGGAAAGATAGAAAAGACGTGAATATCTCAAACATCCAAAGTTACTTATGAATCTAGCACTTTACGATAACGATAGTTGGTGGAGTTCGCAAAGTAAGTCGTTGTTGGATATCTTAGCGTCACTGTGGTTTGGGATCCTTGGTAGATCCTTAGAATTGTTTTACCTTAGTGGTAGGATTGGTTGAGTTGTGTTGGAGTCTACTTAGGTGGGACCTAGAATACCTTACTCTTTGCACTTACTCGGTTTAGAGGGTTTGGTCGTACGCACTTCGTCGGCGTTACGCCTATGTTACGGTTGCCTTGAGTTAGGTTTACACTACGTGCACTTTGGTTTCTTCAATGTTCTAGTACTTTACTTGTGGACACGTAGGCACGCACCGCCTATGCATGTTTGGTAGTAGTTAGGGGTTTTCTCACTGAGCCGTGGTTTGCTCAGACCCTCTTTCTTTTCCTTTTTTTAGTCTGTGTTGCAGGGCTAGACGGACTTGGAGTTGGAGTCAGTTGCTAGATTTTCTTGGGCTCGACTACTTCAGTTTTAGTGGCCTCTCTTGTACTTACTTTTCAGTTACAGTACTTTCAGTTGTAGTTCCCTTACTTTATACTTGTAGTTCTTTGTTCACTGCAACAGTTGTAGTAGGACAATACTTGTACTTCACGTCCGCTCTTTACTTTGTTGTATTTCTTCTTTGTACTGCTCTGTGATATAATGAGAAATTCAACTGAATGTATCTGAATGCCAAGTAGTCGTATCCCCTGTTTGTTATTAAAACTTAATTTAAAAAAAAATGGTTTGAAAATCCGGGGCCTGACACTTCGCCTTAGGGATGTGAGTCCGTTAATGATTCTGTGAACCCCCCTTTTTCCTTTAAGGGTTGATTATGCCTCTATAAGAGGAGTTGAACTCGGGGTTGAGTTGATGAGGCTTGGTTGGTCACTACCTATGGAGGTATGGTCTGATTTTGGGCACTTGGGATGAATGCCTTGCCTTGTCTTGGGATTGTGTTTGGGTGCTCATATTGGGTGATGACCAACTAGTAAATGAGCCTAGAGTGGCTGGATTTCCTTCAAGTTAGGTGTGCGGATGAGTTGTTCCCTCAAATTGTGTTGCCCTTGAAAATTTGATGGCCAAGGTAGGATTGAGTGGCATAGTGTATTGTTGATTGTTGATTATTTGACCTTGGTCATGAGAAGGGATGATTGCATTTAAGGCTATGTGGTTGATTGGCGAGTGGGAGTAGTACCCATGTGATGAGCCAGGGAATACAGTTGATAAAGAAAAGTTATTTTGGGATCTGAATGGTGTTGGGTTTTGATATGAACTTGGATATAGTAGTGAGGATGATCCTCCTTGATGCATTTGGGACATGAATTGACGCCTTGTTATGTTATGTCCCTTGTTGTAAAGGGTGGAGTTTCTTGAGGTCTGAAGGTGTTGTGACCCATTATGTCGGGCAATTGCATTTAATTTGAGAATTTAAGGTTCTATCTCTTGTGGTTAAGAGGATTTTGGCATTCATAATGTAAATTTGATGGAAAATATCTGTGATTGAGAAATTTGGAGTAGAAATGACATTGGAAAATCTGAAATGTGGTGATGTTTGGAGCCCATCTTCAAATTTGGATTTGATTTGGTGTCAAAAGTCAGATGCAAGACATTTTTAAGTACTATGTAGAATGTCTAGTGAGGAATCAGGGATGTCAGTGAGATGGATATGGGTCATTGATGGAGTACGTTGTAAGAGTTTGAGCAGTGATTTGTGGCCAAGTGGAGTTGGAGAATAGACATTCAAGTATTGGTGTTGGTGGTTGGAAGAACAAACTATACTCATAGATGGCATTGTGTGAATTTGCAAATGCCAGGATGGCAGTTTTATGTAACATGGATGGACTAAGATAAGAAGTGACCTTGTGAGTAGGTACATTGTAACGGTTCAGAAATTTATAAAATAATTATCGGGAATGTGTTTTTATAAACAATGAAAATAAGAGATTTTATTTATTAAAAGTGAGTTTTCATAATAAAATATGATGGTTGGGGTTTGATAAATTATAATCTAGCAGTTTGGAGTAGTGAGGATCCCTGGTATTGAGTTGGCGTTGTTTCGGGTTGTTCGGGCAATGTGCCGAGGGCATTCTAGGCCCATTACGACCCCGAAATATTCTGAAAATTAAACGACATTCTTCATGAGAGTTGTAGAGAATTTGATTACGAACGTAACGCTACTTGAGTCTCAATCGGAGTTCGGACGAATAAGTTATGCCCGAAATACCCGGTAGCAGTTTTGGTGAAAAGGATGAGAGTTGCGTTACCGATAACGCGACATATTGCGTTACCGATAACGGGTGTTCTTGGCCGAAATGCTGAGTGTTGCATTATCGGTAATGCGACATGGCGCGTTACCGGTAACGGGTCCAGCGGGGCTTTTGACAGACTTACGTTGGGGACATTTTGGTCATTCCTGAGGGCGTATATATGCATTTGTTTCGTGTAATAGGGCCCCAAAACCCATTTTGCAGCCTCCTCTCCCCTCCAACACTCTCGTAAACTCTCTCTCTCATTTCTCTCAATCTCCCTCTCTCCCCTCCTATTCTCTCCCCCATTCGACCACTCTCCGTAGAGATTTTGGAGAAGAGCTGTTCATTAACGTCGGAGAGGACCTCGAGGGCTATCCCGTAGTGTACTTACTTGTTCCTTCCCCCCCTCGAGTCTATAGAGAAATTTTGGTTAGTGTCCATGTTAGAATGATCTAGCAATGATTAAAGTCCTAGTCCTGGACTTGTATGGAGTCTAGAGTGTTATTTTCTTGGCCTTCAAGCTTGCGAAGGGATGGCCTTGGGAATCCAATGGCCACCATGTGTTCGATGGTATGTCCAATCGGATTATGGACTTGATTTGGGAATTTGGCGAGTCGTCTTGGAGTCATTTGAGGACTTAGGACGTCCCTACGTTTTATGGTCACTTGTAGTTCACAAAACTCTTAAGTAGGTGGTGGAGTGAAATTGGATATGGTCATGAATGACTAGGAGTGTTGAAGGGGAATGGTGTCCTTGAATCATTGGGGACTTCTCCCATGTCTTGTAGAGTCTTGATGTGAGTTGGAAATCAATGGGGTGAATCATGATAAATCAAAGTGGTCTTGTGACTTGTATAAATTGGTGTGGCCTCCCTTGATATCTTCAAGGTGGGAGGTATTGAAAAGAGAATGCGGCCTCCCTTGATGTGGTCAAGGTTGAGTTGTGATGTGATGAACTAAAGAATGAACTTAATATATGAAATGAATGTCCAATATAGGGAATGTGTCCTACGAGGGCTACCCGTATGCAATCTTAAATCTTTCATTCTAAATTCACTTCTCCATGAGATCAAAAAGATGAATCTATAATGATGTGAATGAGTATTTAGTACCCAAGGCGATCTTATAACACCTTTATAAGTATTAAGTGGGAGATACGTGTTCCCGTAAGTCACGGAACCCCTAGTGATTACTTTCGGGTGATCATAAGAAGAAGTCTTTGGCCAAAGGGGGAGATACGAGTTCCCATGTAAGTCTCGGAACAAACTGAAAACACCGACCGATGGATTTCAGGGGAAGCTTAGCACATTACTCGCTTATTTTGATGAAGTTGAGATACGTGGCCCTATTGTTTTGACAACTTGGGAATATGCGGTAAAATATTAATAACAATGAATAAATATTGATTATCCCCTATTTTATAAAGGTGGACTTATGTGTCTCCCTTGTTTTGACAAGGTTGAGAGTATTGGAAAACATACCTCAATCATTCAAATATCCCAAATTTATCAGTGAATCCAATCTATAATAGTGTTTAAGATTGAACAAGAGTTGTGGAATGACTTAGTAAGTATAGTTGGGTGTTGAGGTTCTTTAGGCCCTTCTGGTAGGCCATTGGGGTTGTCTTACCTCTATAGTAGAGATATTGACTCGTGCTTGAGTTGTTGTCCATTTGGTTGGATCTTGGAGACTATTTCACTGTGTCCTTTGGGGTTTTGAGGATTAGAGTTGATGTTCACTGTCAGTATAGCACTTGTATCCATTGCACTTAAGGATGCATTTGCACCTCTCCTGTCTTATCCCTTTTTCTACTTTCAATACGTTTGTGTGTGGACATTTGGACACCCACCCACCGTGTGCATACTTGTTAGTAGCTAGTGGTTTTCTACTGAGCGCGTGGATAGCTCAGACCCCCTTCCCCCAGTCTTCGTTGTGCAGGGATATGAGGACTTGTTGATTGGAGATCTCAGAGTAGCTGCTGGGATTTTCTATCGAGGTTGTCACTCCCTTTACTTTCCGTTCTGTTTACTTTTGTAGATGTTATAGTTAGTTGTTGTACCTTTTACTCTTTCGCGTTTTTGTAGTCTTCTGTACCTTTGTACCTTGTTAGTGGATTTTATTTCACTTCATTGGACGCCTTGTGGATTGACACCTTGGGTTCTCTCCTATCTCTATCAACCATTTTATAATTTTTTCAAAAAAAAAAAATGGTTTGAATATCCGGGCCCTTACAATTGGTATCAGAGCTTCCGGTTCGAATACCGTGGTACCGTAGGGAGACACCTAGTCTCTTTGGGTTCTATATGCGTATTCCACGAGCCATCTGTTGTATGTGTATATCATGCACTCCTTTGTGTCCTACTCTAGTGTGTTGTCTCTCCTCCCATGGATGTTGAGTTACTCCTGTCCGTTGGAAGTCGAGTGTTGTCTTGTATGCAGGTTTGTGCCTTGCGGAGGTTATTCTTTCTTCTGTCGTTATTCCTTGCATTTTGATGCATATTCTGCCACTCATGTTTAGTATTAAGCTCCTCTATGTCGATAGAATGGAGTTTGTGATTGGTAGTGGAATGGGAGCCCCTGGAGGTATCCGGGATTCCCGTTGTGGTGGTTCCTTTCCCCTGTGTTCGGAGATGGAACCTTGGCCTTGATGGCATGTCGTGTTAGGTCCTTTGTGACCTTGGTCATAATTTTGTGTTGAATACCCCATTTGAATCATTCTTGTCTTAGGAGTTTGTTTATTTTTCTCATCCTGGGGTATCGATTCTATCGCAGTTATAAGAAAGTTGGGTATGTTGACCAATTCGAGTTGAGTTTTTCCTTAACCTTATCGCAAATCTTGAGGGTCTTGCCGAGATTTTTGAATTACTTTCTTTAAGGGGTATGAACCGTTAGTAGATTCTTCCCGTAAGTTTAGGGTGGCTTGAATTAGTTTCGAACCTATATAGACTTCATGAGAAAATTGTTGGTTGATTCGTTTGTAAGACTTCAATGTGCGAAACACTTTTCCTTGACGTCTTCTTTGCATTCATTTTGGGCTTGTTGCCCATCGGGGAGCTTGGGTGTCCTATGAAAGTTGTTCTTTGTCCTTGTATCCATTTGAATGTGTAGAATAATTCGGATTGTTTCTTTGCAAGGTAGTTCTATGGCTCCTAGACGTGTAGCAGGTCGAGGTCGTCGTGACGTCCCTACTCCTGGAGTTGTTAATGAAGAAGGAGTTAGCCTAACTCCTGATATATTGGCTCAGAGATTGGCAACAACCATTGCTGAGATTGGCCAGGGTGTTGGTGTCTCTAGAGATGAAGGGAAGCATCGTTCTTTGAGTGCTCTTAGGGAGTTCCTTGCATGAATCCTCCCCAATTCAATGGTGAAGGTGACCCCATGGAGGTAAATCATTGGCTCACAGGGATTCACAAGATCCTTGATGTCTTGGATATCGTCGGCAATTCTACCAGAGCGTCCTTTATAGCCTATCAACTTGTTGGAGAAGCCAACGAATGGTGGAACATAGTGATGCGGAATGGTCGACTGTTGGATGCTTCCTCTTCAAAGGGTATGTCTTGGGAGCAGTTCGAGACTGTTTTTGATAATCAGTATTTTCTCGATTCCTATCGTGAGAAATTGAGGTTCCAGTTCGAGCAACTAACTCAGGGTGACATGACTGTCTCCCAGTATGCTTCAAAATTTCAATCGTTGTCGCGTTTTGCGCTCGAGATGGTTAGATCCGAGGATCGCAAGTGCAGGAGGTTTGAGCGAGGCTTGCATTATTCAATCCAACAGTTTGTCATGTGGCAGTGGACTCAGAACTTTGCCACGTTATTGGAGAGCGCGAGAGCTGTAGAATCTTGTGTTAATTAAGCTAGAACGGTGCCTATCCAGGAGCCTCATCATCCCATTGTCAGTGTAAGTGCATCCACTTCTCGAAGTCTTGGAAAGAAACGAGGTCAGAATCAAGCCGAATCTTCACGCAAACAACATGATATGAATTCTTCTTCCTCTTCCTGCAAACCGGGAGTTGTCTCTGGGCCTCGTATCGTATGCCACAAGTATTGTTAGCCAGGTCATTTCCGTGTCCAATGCACTATGCAACTTCCATCGTCAAAGTCTTGTTACTCGTATGGAGAAGTTGGTCACATGGCAAGAAATTTCCCTAACTAGTGCAACCTCGTAAAGTGAAGATCGGTGATTGTAGTCACTTCTTGATATCCCAGTGTAGTGGCTTATGTCTTTCTTTGAACTTGGCGTTCTCATTTCTTTTGTTGAACTTGATTTTGGAAGTTGTTCCTTGTTGAGTCTTATTCAAGTACTGTAATGGGCTGTGGAAGCCCCTTGTGATGTTCCTATGAATGTTCTTCGTTTGGAATAATTTCTTCTCATGAAAGTTATTATTTAATTTTGTCATCCAAATCGAATCGTGGATTATAGACCCACTCTCGTAGTTCATTATTGGACTCCACCTATGGTTTGGTGGCATCTTGTGGTCCATCCTATTACAATTTCCTAGTGGAGTTGTTTGAATTGGGAAAACTTCGTGCCCTTGTCGATTGTTTCCTTTTGGTGTTCCACCCTTGACTCGAATGTGGATAAGTTATTGTTATTGTGGAACTCTTCCGGAGCAAGGAATCTTAATTCCTCTGATTTTTTTCGTAAGTTGGCATCGATCGAGTATTGCTTCAACCGTTGTGAAAGAACCGTGGTCCATATGGTCTTGGATTCTTTGAATCGTGGGGAGTTGGGTACGCTTGCATTTTGACGTCTAGACTTGGTGTGAGTATGATGCAATGCCATGTCGATTGGGCTAGCACATGTACATTTTGGTGTGTGTGAGTATCTCCATTTGGCTATGTGATATATGTTTGACGTGCGTAAATTGATTTGAGAAGAGCTACCTGTCGGGGTATCTCAAAACAAATTACCAATGTCATACGGTTATCGCTATAGTGTGTGTGTTGTATTGTGTGTGTGGGTAAATATCACGGAGCATGTGTGTTTGCATTAAGTGATAAGTGCATGCGGGCAATCGTGCGTTATTGGTGCGATGATGCTCTCTCGTTATCTATCGTTCATCCATTCCATCTTGGTTATGATCATCGCCTTGGTAAGATATCGCTTGTACTCACATTTCTACCCTATGTAATTTCGAGGACAAAATTTCTTTAAAGGGTGTGAATTGTAACGGTTCAGAAATTTATAAAATAATTATCGGAAATATGTTTCTATAAACAACGAAAATAAGAGATTTTATTTATTAAAAGTGAGTTTTCATAATAAAATATGAAGGTTGGGGTTCGATAAATGATAATCTAGCGGTTTGGAGTAGTGAGGATCCCTGGTATTGAGTTGGCGTTGTTTCGAGTTGTTCCGACAATGTTTCGAGGGCCTTCTATGCCCATTACGACCCCGAAATATTCTGAAAATTAAGCGATGTTCTTCATGAGAGTTGTAGAGAATTTGATTACGAACGTAACACAACTTGAATCGTCTCAATCGGAGTTCGGACGAAGAAGTAATGCCCGAAATACACGGTAGCAGTTTGGGTGAAAAAGCTGAGAGTTGCGTTACCGGTAATGGGTCCAGCGAGGCTTTTGACAGACTTACGTTGGGGACATTTTGGTCATTCCCGGGGGCATATAGATGCATTTGTTTCGTGTAATAGGGCTCCCAAACCCATTTTTGCAGCCCCCTCTCCCCCTTAACACTCCCGTAAACTCTCTATCTCTCATTTCTCTCAATCTCCCTCTCCCCCCCTTTCTCTCCCTCATTTGACCTCTCTCCGCAGAGATTTTGGAGAAGATCCGTTCATTAACGTCGGAGAGGACCTCGAGGGCTATCCCGTAATATACTTGGATTATGCATGTGCGAAGAATCCCTCATGAATAGTGTTGAGAACAAAAATAGAGGACACAACAACGGTAAAAGCACTGAGAGATGGAGAGAGATGATCATAAGAGACAAGCTGAGAAATAGGATGAGAAGTGCTCGATATATTGGAAAATCCATACTTACTGGTGGGCGACGATTTTCACAAGTCGGATATCGAGGAGCATGCGGATATGAAAACGGGGAGGAAGACGGAGCGGTGAGCTGAGATGGTGCTATAGGTTGAGGCGATGCGACATTTAGAGATGGATAGTGTTCAAAAGACTGTGATGGGACAACTAGTTACACAATGGTGGCGGACTGAGGAGATGTGGGACGTTGGACATATACCTACAAAGGTTTTAGAGGAACTATGCCAGATGATACAACCATAGATAACCTAGACTCAAATGTGATAAGATTATTGGTAGTGACATGATCCTAGTAATATGGTATGAGAGTAACATCTATACCCTTTTTGAGTGCGTGAGTAGCCCAGAAAGATACACTTAAAAGACCGAGGAACTAATTTACTCCTATGAGGGTTGAGAGCATGGACATAACAAGTGCACCAAAAAACCCGATGGGTAATAAGTGAAGAGGCTGACCGGGAAACAAGACTATATGAGGAACCTGACCACCTAAGACCATGGAAGGCATACGGTTGATTAAGTAATATGCAGTAAGAACATCTTGACTCCAGTATGACTTAGGAATCTGCATTTGAAATAGCAAGGCTCACATAACTGTTGATAAATGTTGGATCTTGTGCTCGGCAACCCCATTTTTCCGTGGACTCCGAACACAAGACGACTGATGAATAATACCATGGTCATCAAAAAACTTAGAAAGAATGTTATAAAAATACCCATGTGCATTATCGGAACGGAATACACGAATACATGTATTAAATTGAGTCTTGATTTCATTATAAAATGTTTGAAAAATCAATTGTAACTCACACCTTTCTTTCATAAGATATAGATATGTAATATGAGAAAAATCGTCCACAAAGATGACAAATATTGATAACCTAAAACACTTGGAACATGGATAGACCCCCAAATGTCTGAGTGAACTAACTGAAATGGACTTGACAAGCGACACTCAACTTTAGGATAGAAAGACACTCAATGGTGCTTACTAAACTCACATACTTCACAAGGTAATTCTTTAAGAGAATTGCAATTGGTACCAGACATTTTAAATTTAGAATAGATGGATGACTTAGACAACAATGTTGTTGAAATGGAGATGTGGATGACCGAAAGGCAACCGACTGAGAGGGTATATCAGTAGTATGGTAGTATAGGCCTCCACATTTAATACTACCTCCAATATTTCTTCCTGTCTTGAGATCCTGAAACACAGCCATGAGGCAAAAATGTGATGGAGCAATTCAAGGATTTTGTAAGTTTACTGATAGACAAAAGGTTAAAAGGCAAACAGGGAACATGTAAGACAGATTCTAAAGTAAGGGATGAGGAAACAGACACAGAACTCAATCCGACAACCTTAGTGGTAGAACCATCTGCTAAGGTGATGTGTGATGATTTACCAACAGACTGACATCCAGAGAAAAGATTAGAAATGTCAGTCATATGATCAGTTGCACCAGAATCAATAATCCAAGGACGAGCAGGAAAATAATATGTAGTACAATCAATGGAGGCATTTGTCTGAGCAAACGTAGTAGTGGAGGATTTTGTTCCAGTCTAAAATGACAAGAAGCGCTGGTACTCTTTAGCTTGAATAACCACACTATCAACAAAAGATTGATTAAACTGTCGAGCATTCAGAGAAGTAAAAACCTGATGAGCCTAGGAAAAGCCATAAAGATCATAACAATATTCCACAGTATGATTCATGCCTCCACAATAAGTACATAATCTAGAACTACGACCTCTATTATGGCTACCTCCTCGTGACATGTAACCTCCACGACTAAATGAACAACTACCAACACAAGAGTCACAATGACCAGAACTACGGCCAAAATCACAGAGCCCAGAATAAAACATTTTGTTCTGGCATTTTACCAAACAAAATGAGAGGAAACAACACAAACAACTATCAACCGATCAACCAATAAATCAGCCAAAATACCAAATAATCAACAAATACCAACATGATCAACATCCATCAAACACCATGAACTAACAATAACCCCAACACCACCGAAGACAATTGGGGACATCAACAGTGACATACCAATTTCAAAAGCAACATAACCTGTATATAATAGATTTGGCAGCTGAACACGAGAGGTATATCACATCAGGTACATATATTGTCGAGAACAAAAAGGGTGACTCACTGAGTCAACTCAGCAACCAGAGTAGTACCACGGCGGAATAGAGGGTAGAGAAGAAGCCAATGGGCTTGGAAAGGGGTCAAACAGGGCTGCAACACGACTGGCGAGATTGGAAAATACTAGGTGAACTATACATACATATAGGAGAGGGAGAGACATTCCTACCTATGGAGTTTTGAGAAAGACACCTGGATTCCAAAAACTCGAATTCAAGAGATGTGGCTTGAGTATGTTGATCCTCATGCTCTGATTTATGACATTAATGAAGGTGGGGAGCTCCGAAACCAAGCTTTCATAGAGGTTTTGTAGATAGAGAGTTTAGGGTAGAGAGTTTAAATTGGAGAAGAGAGAAAATGAGAAAAATGAGAAAGCCTTCTTTAAAATCTGGAGAACAGGTCACCTATCGGTAGGAGATGACTAACCTACCAGTATAGAATTAATATTTTTGCACAAAGGATCTATCCGGAGCAAGTCCTACCATTAGGTAGTGATGCCTGTAGAGGAATAAACAATGCCCATACTAGACCATTTTGTACCGGTAGGTGGGAATGGCCTACCGTAGGGATCTCTGGGAAGGCAATAGTGACCAATCTGATGGGTTTTCATATTTTGGCCATAACTTTTTCGTCTGAATTCCGATTAAGTTGATTCTAATTTGGTTATTCTCACGATTCAATTCTCTACAATATTCATGAAGAAAATCTTTTTATTTTCAAAATATTTTACAGTGAAAATGGGTTTACAACGTGATCATTGCCTTTCTCGAATACTCCGTTATGATTTGAACTTTATACCGGAGACTCACAGCACACCCGGACCACTTCCAAACATCAAAATTCCCAGAAATATAGCTCACAATAAACTTTCCTCATATAAATTTCACAATACACTAACATTAACTCTAAAATACGCCAATAAATTATCAAGAAAATGTTTTGGGAAATATCATGAAATTTGGGCTGTTACGAGACATGTGTTGCTCTTGGATGGCCGACAAAAGGGAGAGGGTGCAACCTAAGAGTTCTAGGGACAGAGGTACGCGGGGTATCGTATGTCAGGTGGAAGATTGGTCCGTGTGAGGTCCGAGATTGTCAAAACGTCAAAGTAAGAGATAGGTATGACACGAGACTCAATGAGTGTCTTTTTGGTTAGTAGGTCTTCCCTCTCTCTAAGACTGGTCTGAGGTATAACCCTTGAAGGGGTTATAGATCTCCAGACGAACCCTTGAGTTCAAGCATCCATTCTACGATTTTCCTTTGTCCCCGAACGACTTGGGCTCAGCTCCTAGCTCAAGTTTTGGTGATGTCTTCAAGAATGAATTATTCTTTAGAGGAACCTATGAGCTAGCTGCTGAAGGACAACAGTTGTAAGGATTTGAAAATTTACAAAATATTCTATAGAATTTTAAAGAAGTTTTGAATTAGAAATAAAAATTTTATGATCGTTGGAATGTTTTCATAAAGGTTGAAAGAATTTAAAACTTATTTTAATTATTGATGAACCACATTTTATGTTGTTGATGAATTTTTCTCAATCCCTTATAGCTCTCATATTATTTTAGTAATGGTTTTTGAGGATTTGGTTGAGTATTGGAGTATTTTCAGTGAGTTTTGAAATTTTGGGGTTGAGTATTGTATTACCGGTAATTGCTCATAGACTGGTAATGATTCTGGGCTTGTGGTTCATAGAGAGGTATTTTTAGTAATGGGGGAATAGCGTTACCGGTAATACTGTTTAGTTTCCGTGCATTAGTGAGAGGCATTTTGGAAATGGTTCTTGGGTGTAGTAGTATTTCCGAAAGTGAAGGGCAGGGGAGCATGTTCGAAAGAGTGTGGAGGCAATTTCTGGAATTGGTTCCGGACATGGGATTTCTAGAGTTTAGAATTTCCGGTAATACTCCAGACCTGGGCAAAGTATTACCGGAAATACTTTAAAAATCCCGTGGTTATAAAATCAAGTCGAGACGTTTCTAAATCTTGTCCTAGGGCATTTTTTATCACTTTCTCTCTCTAACCTTAAGAACTCGTACTTCTTCTCCATTTTCTCTAAGATATCTCGGCATCCATCAAGATTTGGAATGCTTTTCCTTCATTAAGCTTGTGGACGAGCCCGTATTCTTCGCGTCTAGCCATGTTTCATCCATCGTTGTGAAGAACCCTCACCTAGGATTTACATATTTCGTCTCTAAAGGTAGGATTCTCTCTCTCTACCATATATATGTATGGTTTGTGTTGATGTATTTCATAAATCTTTAGAGTATTCAATGATTTTACTTCACGAAACTTGCTTTTGGGTTAGGGCTTGTACTCCACTCTAAATTTCTCAAATATTTTGGTTGATTGAGCATGTTTTGGCCGTAGATTGTATTCTCCGTATTTCGCAAAATACCCAATATTTGAGAAAACCAGGGTTTCGGTTTGAGTTGAATTTGAGTCTTTCACATGATAACATCTATTCGTCTTCGTGTCAAATTGAGCATGTATTCTTGAAATTGAGACATTTTGGTGTATATTGAGGTATTCGGGTCCTTGCATTGTATTGGGGCTAAAATGTTTTTTCTTAATGAACTAATAGTCAAATTAGAATATAGGTATTTGATGAAGTTTGAAATAAATATACGTATTCAAGGAAAATTGTGAGATGTATCTATATTGTATTCTACGTCCTTGGCTTGAGAAAATTGTATTCGGTGAATTTTGTTCCCGGGTGTTTATCACCGAAGACATTGATGAATGGGGGAATACTGGACCCTCCCGACTAGTCAGAGAAACCTGGAAACTTTAATGGTGGCTAGCCGATGGGCGACCCACCGAGGAACATAAGGCTACCTTGTGGGAATTTCGTTCCCATATGCTTGACACCCAAGACATTGATCAATGAAAGTGATACCGAAAGATAAAGAGGTTTGAGGTCGAACCCCGAAGAGTTTTGACCTTTTTCTTGTTGCAACATACTCCTCACTTATATCCAACCCCAAAAGCTTAAGTTTGGGGTTGGATATAAAGTTTCCACATGGTATCAGAGTGTGGGGCACATTTCATCCCACATTTTAAAGAAAATTTTAATTCACGCCCACTATGATAGACCCAATTAAAAGGTTGCACGATGATAGACCCGAAAAGAGGCTACACGTAAGGCGATGTGTTAAAAAAACAATCTGACATTGCTTGGGAAAGGAATGGGGTGATCACTTAATATAACGTTGGGACCTCTCCATCTAATAGCTTAAGCTTTCGGGTTGGATATAAAGTTTCCACAGTTCCCTCAACTGGTCGGTGGTGAGGCTTCAACATGGGAAATGACCACCTGAGGGGTGGCAGAAGTAACTCCTGTAAAGGCTGTTACCCCTGCTAAAGCTCCTGCATAAATTTGATCGTTTGAGGTATTGGTGCAGGTATACCTCCATCTGGGGTGGTTCTGCAGTAGGGATGGACATCTCGTCTGATCCGTCCGAATCTGCTCCGTTCCCCACTCTGAATGGATCGGTGATTTGGAGATTTTTGGGGGAGGGCGGATTAGGGGATCTATTTTTGAAATAATTCGGGGACGGGGCGGGATGGAGTTGCACATGTCCGTCCCCGAATTTGCCCCGTTTCACAAATCATCCTTGTTCTCTGAATCATCTCCGCTGTCCAAATCATCTCCGCTCCCCAAATCATCCCCAATACCCATAACCCTATAACTTAACCTACCTATATTATATATAATATAATACCCTAGTAATATTGTTTTGAAGTATGATTATGAGTTTATTGTGTTTGTGTCTTAAATATGAGAATTTTTCAGTTACTAAGGTCAAATTTTCTACAGCTAGTACTATTGTTTCACTTGTATAATTTTCTTGCATGCATGTGTTGAGTTCTGGGTAAAGACATTTGTGTAGATTTGTATATTTTTATATTTTGTAGTTTATAAAGTTATAATATTGCAATGTTATTTTTGTTTTGAACTTTTTTAAATTTACCCAACAAAAAAACAAAAATATTTGGATATCCAAATCTCTGTTTGGATGCCCGATCCCTAATCGGGGCAGGGATGGAGGGGTAAAAAATCTCCGTTTGAGGAATAAGGTGGGGATGGAGAGTATTGGATTCGGGGAACGGGGATGGATATAGTAGTATTCGGCCCCGATCTGCCCTGTTGCCATCCCTATTCTACATCCTTAGTTCCTTCCTTTGGAAGAGTTCCTTAGATACCGTCTCCCTGATTTGTTCGTTATCAGAGTCGCTTGATGAGTTGGTGGGAATGAAAGGGCCCTTTTGCGCTGCTATGCGAGTAGTGTTTCCAACATCTGCTGGGTGATTTTCATGTTCACGATTCACGAGGCTGTCCGCAACTGTCCGGAGCCTGTCCGGAGCTGCTCGACTGTGACAGGGGTGGGGTTGTGATCTTCTCCATTGAGAGGTTTAGTCGTTTCTTCGTATTCTGAATAAGTATGTTGTCCTTGGGCCATATTCCTAGTGAGAGTCATTCAGGATGTCCCCAATGATCCCCAACAGAGTATATTGTTGGTGATTGAAGAAAGCCTGGTGGGGCACTGAGGGTCGTTTTGGAATATTAGTGAGATGCTGAAGGTTCGGACCACCGTAGATGTGAGGAGAGACTAAAACCAATCCTAGAGAGAGTGGGAGGCAGTTGGAAGGCACTAATAGTAACAACACTGTGTTGTGCTCACACTTAAAGGCGCTGTTTATATAGCATGAGGGCGAGTTGATGTCTAGTCAAAATGAGGACAAGTGTCTGTCCCTGAATGGCTAGCTGTCCCAGGGTTGCATACCTTTGAGATGATTGATCAAACCTTTGAGGGTAGTACTGATGCCCACTCCATGAGGGATATATGTTGCATATCGGTTGGCCGACAAAAGGGAGGGTGCAGCCTACGAGGTCTAGGGACAGAGGTCCATGATACGTGGGGGTAGTATCATGGGACCTCCTGGGGTGTATCGATGTCAGGTGGAAGATGGGTCCGTGCAAGGTTTCTTTTTTTCAGAAGGTCAATGTCAAAAGTTGGTATGATACGGGATTCGAGGAGTGTCCTTTTGGTTAGTAGATCATCCTTCTCTCTCTAAGACTAGTCTGAGGTCTAGCCCCTGAATGACTTATAGACCATCATATGGACCCTTGAGTTCAAGCCTCTGTTACATGATCCTCCTTTGGTCCCGAGCGACTTGGGCCCTACTCCCATCCCAAGTTCTGGCGATGTCTTCACCATTGAGTTGTTCTTCAAAGGAACCTCCCAGGCTCTGTTCTAAAAATCGGCCTAGGCGGCTAGGCGGGATTAGGCGTGCCTAGGCAGAAAATTGGAATAAGTCGTCGAGGTTTTAAAATTCTTCAAATTTTAGGGATTTAAATTATAATTTTACCCTAAAATCAAAATAAGTTGCATCTTAGAGAGTTTGCGATAAACAATAGTATATTTTAAAGTTTTTTATTAGTATTGATGCTTTCAAGTTTGAACTATTGGTTTCCCCCCCTAGTGTTCATGTATTTGGTGGAAGACTACGATTTAGACTATAATAAGAAGAGATATTATATATTTCATGTTAATAAATGAATAAATAAAAATTTAAAAAATGCCTAGGCCCTAATAAATAAATAAATAAAAATAAAAAAATGCCTAGGCCCCTAGGCACTAGACCCCCCTCGACCGCCCACCTAGTGCCTTTTGGTCTAGCAATTGAAGGACAACCATTGATGTCTGAGGGTACCTTTGCCATGATACCGTGATCATGGCTGAAGGCCATGATTGATTCTTTAGCCAAGGAACTCAGCACAGCCATGCTATGGAAGTCCTTCATACGGCGTTTCCTTCAAAGTGGGTTATAATCATACGGGTCACGTGCCACTTCACGAGGATGGCATGAAAACCTTCATTAGGCATCACCAAGCATCCATGTGGCACATGGCGGAGCGCTATAGGATGAAATTCAGCCAAGCCACGTCGCCATGCCATTTTGCAGAGCTTATTCCATGTACCCACAATAAGCATCATAGTTCTAGGGGTTCTTAATTGTGTTTATTTACCTGGTCTACATTACCTGCAGACAACTGATGAGCGGTAGTGAATTATTACAATTAGGAAATCGGAAAAGCCTGTAATGAATCGACAACAACGATTTTCTTTGATTTTATGCTTGTTTAATTACCTCCAGTCCACTCCAGCCCGCAACGATAAGTGGTTTTGGTTTGAAGTTGCAAGAGAGCCAAGAGGGGGGGTATGCATTTGTTTCCTCACAAGTGTTCCTTTCCTTCTTGTCAAGTATAGCAATACAGTTACCTCTCCATTTCCAGTTCTCTCTGAGTTCTTGAGGTTGGAATGGCCTGTGATAGTTTGTTTTGATTCACAACCTTCGACATTGATGAACAAATTGCTTTTTTTTGTCACTGAGATCTTACCGAATATTTGTAATTCCAAATCTTTCCAACACTAACAGGCTTTTGCCTAGCTTAAAGTCCACAAAAAATACAATTTTGTATTTTTCCTACCCTCTTTTTATGTGAATGCTCCAGGACCACTATTTGCATTTTCTTAGTTAAATTACAGCAAAAGATAAAGTCAACTTTGCATTTTTGGTGAGTTGGTGATGTGGCACTTTCCGATTAGTTAACAAAAGTTGTCTAGCCAAAATGCAACCAGGCAAATAGTTAAGTAGTTCGAAACATCAAATTGTGGCCATGGTGGCTAAATTATCCGACGAGGCTCACTTGCCTAGCTTGTTGGAGTTGTTCTACTAAATCAGTATGTAAATTGCAGGATGGACAAGATGTGGGAATCCATGTGCATACACCACAGCAACCAGTTGAAAACTGTCACAGATCTCAAATCCCTTGAGATCTCCGGAGCTCCAAAGGAAACCACCAAACACCACCACGAGCGAACAATCCAGCTTTGGAATGTCATTCAAGAATGGAATTCGCAATTCGAAAAGCTCTCAACTAATCAAAAGCACTACATCCAAGCCCTTAACAGCTGGCTCAAGTTGAATCTCATCCCTATCGAAAGCAGCATAAAGGAGAAAATTTCATCGCCGCCCAGAATCCAGAATCCCCCTATCCAGTCCCTCCTCCATTCATGGCACGACCATCTTGAGAAGTTTCCAGATGAGCTCGCCAAGAGTGCAATTGCCTCTTTTGCTGCTGTGATAAAAACCATTATAGTACATCAGGAGGAGGAGATGAAGCTAAAAGAAAAGTGTGAGGAAACCAGGAAGGAGTTGTTGCGAAAGGGCCAGGCATTTGATGATTGGTATCAGAAGCACATGCAACGAAGAACAACTGATGATACGGAGCCTGACAGAAGTGAAGGTAATGTTGGAAATTACTATTCAGGTCCATTTCAATTATTTATTTTCTAATCCTGTAGGGTACATCTTGTAGTTTAGAGGACATACTTGCATGAAACTGTACCTAAACTTTGAAAAATGAGACTGTTCTATCCTTCATTTACAGTTCTGCTGTATTTGGATCAAGATTTCGGTAAGAAACCATAAAAAGAAATAAATTACAAGGATCTAACCTATGTGAGCTATTAGAAAATACAGCCTTACACTACCTTAATTTTCTTCCATCTCTCTCTCTCTCTCTCTCTCTCTCTCTCTCTGTGTGTGTGTGTGTGTGTGATGTTATTTCCTATTGTCGTCTTAGAGTTTCCTCTCCAATAGAACTTGCAATAAGGGAGGCGAATAAGACTCCAAGAATGATTTATCATGTCTGCACCCCCACCCCCCCACCCACACACACTTTAGTTTTTCTACAGTGCATTATTATTTTTTTCAGTGATTATCATAATCTGCACACTTAAGCTGCGTTCTAGTTCTCCTCGGGATTTTGTGTATTATTTTCCTCATTTAGTGTCTAAATTCCCAATAGGTACAAATCCCAAGGATCCTATTTCAGAAAAGCGTTTTGTAGTGGAGAGCTTGAATAAGAGGTTGAAGGAGGAAGTAGAAGCTCACCGGAAGCTGTGTGTCCAGGTGAGGGATAAATCATTGGGTAGTCTCAAAATTCGGTTGCCGGAGCTCTTCAGGGCCATGTCAGATTACTCTCACGCGTGTTTTGATGGGTACGAAAGTTTGAAATCACTCCCTCAATCACAGATCGCAAATGGTTGTAGTTCATGAGAATCTGTGAGCCCTTTTTTATTAGGTTTGTCGTCCATGGCTTAAAACATTGTCTAGTTTATGTTCTAGGATTTTTTTCTCGTGTTTTTCTTGTTCTTCTGTCAGTTTTTTTTTTTGCATCAGTTGGAGCTTTTGTTTCCTCTTGTTCTTGTCAGTTGTGCTGCTGCTGACCAGGCCCGGTCCTAAGTATTTAGGGGCCCATGCAAAATTTAAATGTGGGGCCCTAATGTATAAATAGGAAATATAGTTTAATATATATATATAGGGACAGGTTCCATGGATATTCTTATTTAGACACTAAAAAAGACACGCAATGATTTCTCTCTCTTCTGTATTCCACTGCAATGATCCAAACCGTTCATGATATTTAGATTGATAAAATAGTGTATCCTGCAAAAATTCAACTCAATCGGATATCAGTAAGAGCTTGATCTAAACA
>NMUG010000618.1:0-21222 GCA_002855965.1 Monotropa hypopitys | reverse complement strand
GATGTAATAGAGGAAGAACAATGCTCGTATTTGTTGCAAACGCTTGACCACATGACAAAGGTGAACAAGCAGTTTCAGGTGCAGATTCTAAAAAATAAAGGCCCCCATGAGCTTTACCACTGCCAATTATCCTTCCAGTATTCAGTTCTTTAAAGACACAATGTGTAGGGAAAAAGGTCACAGAATAATTTAAGGATTGAGTAAGACTACTCACAGATAAAAGATTAGTGGAAAAATTGGGAATTTGAAGAACTGAGAAAAGAGAGATGGTTGGTGAATAATGAATGGAACCTTTATCAGAGATAGAGGAGAGAGACCCATCTGCAACTCTAACCTTATCTTGACCGGAACATGTAGAATACGAGTCAAAAAAGGAAGAACAATTTGTCATATGATCTATAGCACCAGAATCAATTATCCAAGGAAGAGATGCGTAAGAAGAGGATGCACTAGCTGATATACCCGTAGTAGCAGAAGCCATGATATTTGGAGTTTCAAGTCTAGCCATAAGACGCCTGGGAGTTTGCAACTCCCCCTGAGAAAGAGGGCCAGTAAGAGAGGCATCTGTCATCGAAGAGGCCATACCAACCACGGATCTCCCAATTGTCAATAACAATGCCAAAAAACTGAATAATCCGAACGTTAAAGTCCCAGAATCCAAGAAACCAGGCCGCAATCCTCAATCAAGTAGTAATAATCAGGCACACCACAAATATCACAAATGCAATGCAAGAATAGGTGGGTTTGTTGGTTTCCCTGACATAGTCACACAACGGTTGTGAGTTCCGTGGAGGTTATCAGCTAACACCAACGGACTAGGCTGACTCAATATGCATGAGCAATACAAGAAGGCTTGCCGAGAGAAAAATACCTCACCAACTGAACCAAATCTCACTTCAGAGTTTACCTCAAAACTGTCCAGAAAGGGAAAAACAACAGCGCAGCCTCAACCCTTTCTAATGGCAAACAACACCAGCACACAATGAACATCCACGTCACTTCATCACCAGCCGAGAAAAACAACAACAAAAGGAACAGAAACTCCAACTCATAACCTGCGAAAGATTGAATAACCCGTGAAAATGTATTCTAAAAGCTCAAGAAACATTTCAACCGTTGGAGACGACAGCGGCGGCGTTGAAGAACACGACAGCAGTCGGCAAAGGGCGGCTGGAGAGGCTGGCGACAAACGCCTGACGATTGCAAGGGCGGACAAAGGTCGCCTGAGAATGGCGAAGGCCAATCGCGAAGTCTGGCGTCCCACCGGGCGTGCCAACTGCTGGCGACTGAGGGCAACAACGCCGGAGATGGCGACGGCAACAAGGACGAGGACCGGCGAAATGGCTGGCGGCTAGGGTTTTGGAGTGTAAGGCTCTGATACCATGTGAGAAGAGAGAAACGGGAGAAAAAAGCTCTTCGTTCTTTATTCCTTCTCTTCAAAATGAATATATGGACATCTATACAACTATACATATTAAAAGACAAAAATACCCCTAAGAATAAATGAGGAACTTAACAATCTTCAAGAGTGAGTCGTCCTTTAGTGGAACCTGTAAAGTCTAGTTACTGAAGGACAACCGATGATGTCGAGGGCTTAGGAGTTTGAGTGTACCTTAGCCATGGTTTTGAGATCATGGATGAATGCCATGATCATGGAGTCATATTGCGGAGTTGATTTTTTAGCCAAGGAACTGAGCATGGTCTTGCTCTCAAAGTCTTTCAGGAGGTGTTTCCTTCAAGTGGATTGTGATTGTTCGGGCGACGTGCCACCCCACGAGGCTAGCACGAGGTCCTTCATTAGATGGTCATTGAGAAGACACGTGAATATGCCACGTGGTGGAGCGCCATAGGGTGAAGTTCATCCAAGCGGCCAGATGGCAATGCCACGTGGAATAACTGATTCCATATACCCACATTAGTCCCCATACACGTGTGTTCTCATGTGCCAATGAGGGCGTGCGAGTATAAAAAGATTTTGGGATTTTGTTCTTCCATTGATGAAGGTTGTCATATCAGTCTGCTTGAGGGGTTGTAGGCTCCTTGTTTGGATCCTTGGAGGAATTGGAGAAGTCCCCTTGAGGGGGGTTTATGCCATGTTGGGATCATCAAAGTTATAATAGTTCCTTTTTATTAGAGGGTATGGTTTCTGATGGAATGCATCGACCATTTGTGGAGGCATGTGCCGATTGATCAAGGAAGGACACATCCACATCTGAAGGGACACATCTGTTTTCTGAAGGCTAAACACGTACTTTTATGAAGTCTAGGTACACCTTTTTGAGGTAATGTCGACTCTGAAGTTTTTTTGTGCCCTTCGCCATTGAAGGCCTATAATATTCTTTTCTTTGGCATTTTTTGTAGGAGTTTATGTCTCTTAGTCCGCATGAGTTTATGTCTCTTAGTCCACATGAATGACAATGGATGCCCTTGAGCTTGGTTTGAGTTTCTGTGAGGTCATGACATCGAGCAAGAAAGAAGTCCTCAAGTGCCGTAGAAGTACAACACCTTGATAGACGGTTAAGTGTTCCAGCTCACTGAGAGGCATCTTGCCTGAAGGAGTCCTCAGCTTTAAAAAAATTGTAGTATGTTAATGGATGGCGAAGTATTTCAACTCGCTGAAGGTCATCTTATGTGATGAGGACCTCAGTTCTGAAAGGATTGGAGCTCTCTAATCTGAGGGATCTTACCCAGGGAAGATTTCGGTGACTGCACATTGGAGGTTGCATTTCAGAACTTCACGTGAGGGCGTCGGGGTGCTGATTGTTGGAACGTGGTGCATGTTGAATCGTCTCCGTATCCCACCAATCGGTGAGCCTCTGAATTATGATTCGGTAAAAGCCAATGAAAGCTCTTTTGTATCATATTCATCTATGATTTGCTTAACGAAGAGGTTGGAATCTCCTTTGATGCAAAGCAAGGTGATACTCGTGTTGAGGGAAATCATTAGCCCGAGGGCCAAGGTTTGTATGCAAGATTGGCTGTGGTATCTGAAGGAGAGATGAGTGATATTCTAGCTCCACCTTCTGATGTTGAAGAGACCCATAAAGCTGAGAGTCCATGTTTTCTTGTTTACTTCATCTTCTTGAAATCTCTTTTCAAAAGTTCCTCTAGAGGGGATGTGTCCTTCGGACATGCCTTGTTCAGATCCGGTGGACGTGGCTTTTGAGCATGGCTTGTTCAAGACCCTGAAGTCCATGAAAACTGTTATTTGCTTGAAATTCCCATAAAAGACAATGGTGAAGGTCAGCTTCAGTGAAGGTGCGAGCCAGGGCTCTGTCATGAAGACCCTGCTGACTAAACCTCTTGCCGCCATGCATTCTGCACATTTTCATCTGCGAATTTTGAGAAATGTCTTGGTGGCCTCCATTCATATTGCTGGTGACAGCCTGAATTGATTAAAGATTTACTTGAACTTGGTGGGGTTCTGTCTCCCTTCAGGATGAGCTAGTGACCTTCAGCTTCGAGTCACCTACCTCACAAATGGTTGTTTGTTTAAGCTCTTCATAGTGGGAAATCATTGCGACGTTCACCACTATCGACAGTTCAAGATCATCACGGTCGATTCTTTTGCGTACAAGGCCCAACATTCATGGGTTGAGTCCACCGGGAAGCAGGATAGATGCAATAGTAATGTTTGTATTGATCTTCTCTTGGAAGTGGTCGTTGAACTTCAGGAAGGGTGACCTTCATGGTCTTGAGGGGCCTGAAATGAGATGCTGACGATCCCTGAAAGAGGATTCCTGGAGGTGATTGATAATAAGGTGCTGAAGGTTGATACCCTGAAGCTTGTGTGGTTTCGGGTGCTGAAGGTTGGCGGCTTGAAGCTTGTGTGATTTCATTGAGGTTCTTGACTGCTTTGCATAGGCTCCCCCAATGAGATAACTGAAGCTTATAACCAAGTGGATCTTGAAATGATCGTGCATTCATTGTAACTAAACCTCCCTCTTCAGGTTGAGGGTGGTCTTGCATTCTTCATCTACGAAAAACTTGGCATAACATGTTTTGGGCCAAGTTTGACCATGAAGTCACTGATCCAACCGGAAAGTTGAAGCACAAGAAATAAGCTCGTTCGCTAAGGGATTTGGAGTACTACCTCAAGTAAATGTTTTCATTGGCTTTGTGCATACCGAGAGTATCCATGAACCTTATGCATGTTCTCTTCCATTTCCTTTTCTTTGGTCAAACTTTGTGAACTTCAGGACAATATATCCTTCAAAGCGTGGAAGGCTTTCCATGCTGAAGGGATGGGGAGGCCTAACTTTGTCTTGTTGTAACAGACATTGTACTTCTTCCTTCAACTGTTCGGCACTGAGTGAGAGTTTAGCTTGGAGAGTAACCACTTGAGGGGCTGCTGAAGCGGTCCCTGCTGAAGCTCCCACAAAGTTTGACAACTGGTTGTGGTATTACACAGTACCTCCGTCTTGAGGATTCACTATTCGAAGATCTTTTAGCAGTCCTGGCTTCTCCTGGAAAGGGGGCTTCGACACCGTCTTTGGGCTGCTCGTTGTTGAAAATGGAAACGGTGGGCTTCACCAGTGAAGAGTGGAGTCCCTTACTTCGTTGTTAAGTGAGTAGGGTCTCTAAGAGTACTTGAGTGGTTTGCTTGTCGATAAGACTATCAACCACCACACGAAGTTCGGTGACTAGGGGTTCCAGATGTATTCCTCCTCGTTAATGAGAAGTACGAAGGTCTCTCCAATCTCTAGCCTATCCTATTGTCCTTGAGCCATACTCTGAGTGAGAGTCATTCACCATGTCACCAATGATCCCAGCGGAGTATATTGTGGGTGACAGATAGCCAAGTGGGCCAATAAAGATCAGTCCGGGATAATCGTGTGGTACTGAAGTCTCGGGTCATCGGAGGTGTAAGGAGGAGAGAACCCAAGACAATCTCAGAGAGAGTCATTTGGGAAGCATTCAATCGACAGATGGAAGGTCCTGAATTTGTGTCTTATGTTGGACCATGACAAGCGTCCCTTCTTATAGGAGAGATGCTACGAGGTCCAGATGTTTTAGGATAGATGGAAGGTCCCGATTGGTCATTTGTCTGAATGTCGCAGACCTATGTGGCCATAGGCGTGGGAAAACGTGAATTAATGATTGTAAATTAATGACTTGTATTATTTTAGGAGAGTTTGTTTGTATGGCCAGAATTCCTAGAATTGGGCTAATTTAGTTAGTTTCCCATTTTGTTGGAATATTCCATAAATCATGGGATTTGATATAGTGATGCAGGACCAATCGACTTAGCAAATATAATTAGGAGAAGAAGAAGAAGATTAGAGAAGAAGAAGATTAGAGAAGAAGAAGCTAAGAGAGAAAGGGGGAAATCAACTCAGTACTTAATCATTCAATAATCCATCATTAACCCTAACTAGGGATTAAATAGGAGTAATCATGGGCCCAAAACAATAGGGCCTAAATAAAAAGTCTAAAAACTAAATAAGACCAAAACAAATGGGTCCACATAAATGAAACAAAACAAAATAGGCCCAAAACAAGCGTGTCCAAAAATGAAATAAAGCCTAAAAATAAATTATTACTAGCCTATCCATAACGCCAATGATTGGGCCATTTTGGCCCGACGCCGATACACATGTCTATATCGGCCTGTGCCAATGGTGTCCACACCATATAGCCTAGTATATTCTCTAGATCATGAGATTTGATATAGCTTAATATTTAGTTTCCTTTTCTATATCTAGGATTTTTCTGTATAAAATGAACACCAAAATGTAGTTTTGTGATATGAATGAAATTCCAATTATTCCACAATTATGTTTATTGGAAAGAAAATAAATATATATTGTAAATATAAATTTATTGATTGTAATTGATTACATAGATCGTAGAATAGGAAGGTTGTACATTAATTGATTACGTAGATTGTAGAATAGGAAGATTGTATATTTTCCTTTATTTTCGTTTCCTAAAATAATTCTGTACAAAGCCTATTTATATTGCCTCATTGAGAGAAGAATATACATCAAAAATCATTTCTCAACATGGTATCAGAGCAATAAGCTCTATTTTTTCCCACTCTCTCGGCTGAGTGGGCCCAAGTCACTCAACCTTTTTTGTTTTTCTCTCTCTCATATGTCTTCGTCTGTTTCGATATCACAAACCCTAATTGTTTTTTTTCTTCCGCCACCACCCTGCGCACTCTTCTGCACATCCACTCCTCATCGCCGATCATCGACGCCATCTATACAGTCGCCACCAACAGCCGTAGCGCCTCCGCCATCGTGCCTCCGCAGTCCTTCCGACCATTTCTCAGGTCGCCGTTCTGCCTCCTCAGTAGCTGACTATTTCTCAGGATGCCGTTGTGCCTCCTCTGCAGTCTTTCCGACCATTTCTCAGGTCGTCGTTCTGCCTCCTCCGCAACCCTTCTTTTTTGTCACCATTCCTGCTGACGATTCAACTCAGCTGCCGTGTTTCTCTTTCTCAGCCGCAGACTTCCTCTCTCGTCCGCACAGCCGTCTCAGCTGCGTATCTCAGCCACTATGTCCACCCAGATAGCCATCTTCTATATTGCTCAGTCAAGCTCGCCCAGATCTGTCCAGATCCGCCGCTAACTCTCCAGCCACTGCCATCCAAATCAATGCAGCAACCAACGCGACACCCCTCGCCGCCGCATTACCGCTGCCTTCTCATCTCAGTTGGCACTCTTCTCCTCTTTCAGATCCACAACAGATCAGGTCCCAACATTTTTTTTTCTACTGGTTGTCTTCTTCCAGATACAGTAACTTTCTTTCTTTCACTATGGGTGATAATAGTAAAATCATCAATACATCGTGCACTAAAGACATGGTCAGAGATTATCGTCGAACACTCACCACAGTTAGATTAAATGGGACAAACTATCTGCCATGGTCTCGTGCTGTGTCGATATCTCTTAAAGCCAGTGGTGAAACTTCCTATATTACCGATGAACCCTCACCCGATCCCAATTGCGCTCAGAATGATGCACATATTATGACTTTACTTTGGAATAGTCTTGAACCTGATATTTTTAATAATGTTACTTGTCAAGAGACATCTAAAGCTGTCTGTGATACTCTACGTGAGTTATACTCATCAGATCAGAATATCTCTCGTGTTTTTCAGATTTATCAGAATATTTTCTCTCTACAGCAAGGAGATAGATCTGTTGATTAATACTTTTCTACTCTAAAGGGCACGTGGGATGAGTTAAATGTTTATCAGCCTCTCTCTACAGATTTAAAACTCAGCAAAAGTACAGAGAAAAATTTCGGACTTGCAAATTTTTGTCTGGATTGAATTCCGACCTCGCTCCTCTTGGTTCTCAAATTCTTTCTGGTTGGGAAGTCCCCGCTGTTGGTGAGGCATTTGCTCGTGTTCGAAGGGCTGCTCCCCATACTCCTGGTTTAGATCATCCAACCCCATCTGCCCTAGTTGCCTGTATAGCCTCTGCTGCTTCTGGTCATTCTGGTAATCGTAATCCCTTACGCAGTCGTGAACGTGGTGGTCGTCGTGGAGGGCGTGGGGCCGTGGGGGTTGTGGCACCAAGAAGTGTGCACACCGTGGTGCAACCAACCACGATGTTGATTTTTGTTGGAAGCTGTATGGTAAGCCAACTTGGGCTAATCAAGCTACACTTGAGGGGGAGTCATCAACTCCAGCTCCTACTCAGATTACTATGTCTAAGGCTGAGTATGATTCTCTGATTCAAAGAGCCACTACATCTCTTACTCCTACTGCAACTCATGTCACCACAGGTAACACTTGTCTTCATTCATCTTCTCATAGCACTCAATGGATTCTTGACTCTGGAGCATCTGATCATATGACGGGTAATTTGTCTCTTTTAACTGACGTTGTTATTCCTTCTGTTAAAACTTATGTTACTATTGTCGATGGTAATAAAATTTTGGTTCAAGGCATTGGCACATATCGCTCATCTGGTCTTAGTTTCTCTTCTATTCTATATTTGCCTCAATTTCCATTTAATCTTCTTTCCATTCATAAATTATCTCATACTCACCAATGCTCTATTTCTTTCTTTCTCTCTCATTGTAAATTTCATGATCTCAAGACGAAGGAGATGATTGGTGGGGGGTATGAGAAGAATTGACTATATTATCTTCAGGAGCATCAGCAGTCATTCAACCATTCTGCTTTGCATTCCACTATTATACCTTATCAGTGGCACTGTCGTCTAGGGCACCTATCCTTAGCCAACCTTCGCAAGCTTGTTCCTGATTTACCTAGTTTTCTCCTTTCAATTGTGAAACATGTGAACTCAGTAAACATCGTAGGGTTTCTTTTCCATTACGGAATGAGCCACCATGTATCACACCTTTTGCTTTAGTTCATTCCGATATTTGGGGACCTTCACGAACTACAAATTTGTGTGGTGCTCGCTATTTTGTCACATTTATTGATGATTATTCTCGTTTAACTTGGGTGTATCTCCTTAAGGACAGATCTCAACTATTTCATGTCTTTACCCTTTTTCATGCTATGATTGTCAATCAGTTTAATACTAAATTGCATATTTTACAGACTGATAATGCCCAAGAATATCTCTCACCAATTTCGTTAGTTTAATGAAATTCTTGGTATTATACATCAAACTGCCTGTGTTATTACCCCTCAACAAAATGGAGTTGCAGAACAAAAGAATGGACCTCTTTTAGTCGTTACTCGTGCTCTTATGCTTCATATGAATGTCCCCAAGCATTTCTGGGGATATGCCGTTCTAACCGCAAATTACCTCATAAATCGTACCCCTTCTCGAGTCTTATATGGCACTATTCCTTATCAGTTCATGTTTCCTGATAAGGATCTCTATATTCTTCCCCCCAAAACTTTTGGGTGTGTGTCCTTCGTTCATAATCTTTCTCCAGGTCGTGATAAACTGGATCCACGCTCTTACAAATGCATTTTTCTTGGCTACTCGTTGACTCAGAAAGGATATAAGTGCTATAGTCCCTCGTTACGAAAACACTTTGTAAGTGCCGATGTAACCTTTTTTGAAAATATCCCATATTATTCCCTTGAGGGTTCTCAGCTAAATCAACCCTTGCTGGATTCCCCATGCCTTTTTGAGATTGCTCCTTTATCAGTAGCACATGGTCTTCCAGAGTCTACTATTCGACCTCCTGTTACAAAGGTGTATGTCCGACGCTCATCTGCTGATGCTTCTCCTGTTGTGCCTGCAGATACAGCTTCTGTACCCACACCATCTTCTCCAGCGTCTCCGGATCCAACTCTCGCACTTCCTATTGCTCATCGTAAAGGTATTCGGTCCTGCACTTCTCATCCTATCTCACAGTTTGTATCTTATGAACATTTATCTCCATCCTTTCGTGCTTTCTCTGTGTCTTCGTCCTCTGTTTCTGTTCCTAAATGTTATCAGGAAGCTATTTCTCATCCTGGATGGCGTTCTGCTATGGAAGAAGAGATGCATGCTCTGTCCTTGAATCATACTTGGGATCTTGTTCCCAAACCTTCTGGAGCTCATATTGTCGGTTGTCGCTGGGTGTTTTCCGTCAAACACAACCCTGATGGTACTCTTGAACGTCTGAAAGCACGTCTTGTGGCCAAAGGTTTTACTCAAACATATGGGCTTGATTACACTGAGATATTTTCTCCAGTAGCCAAACTCAAATCGGTCCGCATTCTTATATCTCTTGCAGCCAACCTTGATTGGCCTCTCCATCAGCTCGATGTCAAGAATTCCTTTCTTTATGGGGACCTTTCAGAAACAGTCTATATGACTCAACCTCCCGGTTTTGAGTCTAAAGGGGAGTGTGTGTGTCATCTTCGCAAATCGATCTATGGCCTCAAACAATCTCCTCGAGCTTGGTTCAGTAAATTTAGTAGCACTGTTGTGTCTCATGGTATGACTCGAAGTCAAGCTGATCATTTAGTATTTTTTAAACGAACCAATCGGGGTATTGTCATTCTTGTGGTATATGTGGATGATATTGTCATCACTGGAAGTGACAATAGTGGGATTCAAACATTAATTCGTCATCTATGTTCCAGTTTTCTCACTAAAGATCTTGGCAAACTTTGGTACTTTCTTGGCATAGAGGTTGCCCGATCTAAAGCAGGCATCAGTTTATCACAAAGAAAATACACTCTTGATCTTTTGAAAGATACAGGTTATCTCGGCTCTAAACCTGTATCCACTCCCATGGAGACCAATGTTAAACTCTTGCCTGAAGATGGAGAATTACTTGATAATCCTGAAATGTATCGGAGACTTGTGGGTAAACTTATTTATCTCACTATCACTCGACCCGATATTTCCTATGCTGTCAGTATTGTCAGTCAATTTATGAGTTGTCCTCGGGCACCTCATATGGATGCTGTTGTTCGTATCTTGAAGTATCTTAGAAATGCACCGGGACGTGGGCTTCTCTACAAAGCATCTGGACATCCCCGCATTGAAGGATATACTGATGCTGACTGGCTGGATCTCCTGCTGATCGTCGTTCTACTACAGGATATTGCACCTTTATAGGTGGAAATCTTGTGACATGAAAAAATAAGAAACAATCAGTTGTAGCAAGGTCGAGTGCTAAAGCTGAGTATAGAGCCATGGCTCATACCACTGGTGAATTAACTTGGTTGCGTACCCTTCTACTTGATTTCGAGATTCCGGTTCATGGTCCCATTCCATTATATTGTGATAATCAGGCAGCTATCCATATCGCGAACAATCCTGTCTTCCACGAAAGAACCAAACACAGTGAAGTTGATTGTCATTTTATTCGATCCAAAGTAGAGTCCAAAGAAATCTGCACACAGTTTGTTCCTTCAGGCTCTCAACTTGCTGACATCTTCACGAAGGCTCTTCCCAAAGCTTCTATCGACTCTATTTGTTGCAAGCTTGGAGTATACGATATATACGCTCCAGTTTGAGGGGGAGTATTGGAAAGAAAATAAATATATATTGTAAATATAAATTGATTGATTGTAATTGATTACATAGATCGTAGAATAGAAAGGTTGTACATTAATTGATTACGTAGATTGTAGAATAGGAAGATTGTATACTTTCCTTTATTTTCGTTTCCTAAAATAATTCTGTACAAAGCCTATTTATATTGCCTCCTTGAGAGAAGAATATACATCAAAAATCATTTCTCAACAATGTTCTCTCAATTTATGTCAAGAGGTCATACCTATGAGGTCAATATGATAGAGTAGTGTGGCCGACAAGATAGAAGGTGCAGCCCTATGAGGTCTACGTGACAGTGGTCTATGATATGTGGGGCATCGTGTCAGAAGGTGAGGTATGATGCGAAGTCAAAGGAATCATCCCTCAGTCAATAATTTTCCCTCTCTCTAAGACTGGTCTGAGGGATAACCCCTAAAGGGTGGTTTAGACGTTCCGACGAACCCTGGAGCTCAAGCCTCCATTCCACGATCCTTCTTTAGTCCCGAGCGACTTGCTCCTGCTCCCAACCCAAGTTTAGGTGATATCTTCAAGAATGAGTTGTTCTTCAGTGAAATCTCTAAAGTCTAGCGATTAAAGGATAACCATTGATGTTGAGGGCGCTTAGTGCGAGAGGTTACCTTAGCCAATGTCAAGACCCGTCCCAGAGTACGACATATACGGTTGCCCGGCCTACGGAATCATGACTGAAACACAACCTCAAAGTGATGCAGGATGATCAAGAAGGATCACTACTCACGATAACATCTAAATAAAGCAGCGGAATACTAAGTAAAATCCTCAGACAGATCACCAACAAAACTAAAATAAAAGGACTACCACGACCGATGATCCAAGTCCAACAAAGATTTACAAGTGCTACTACAATCTCACCACTAACGAAATAAAAGCCTCAACTAATGCCAACAACTGAGCATAATAAAATAAAGGACTCCCATTGGGGTGACACCAACCATCTCTCTCTACCCAACATGGCATGGCGACCTGGCTTGGAGTGAACCCGCTAAGCATCCAACCTGGATATAGATTGCAACAGAAAACAACAAAAGATATTCAGGAATGTCAGATACAACAATCAATATATGTAAATCGACATATGAAACCAACATGCAATAATAGATACTGAAAGGGGTTGTGTCTCGCCCCAATCCCAAGTAACACAAGCAATAACGAAGCACGTAACGATGCGAGTCTCTAATATGTGTGTGTCATGCTTTTCATATTCATTAACTTTTCTTCTCATCCCAATCTTGAGATAATGTTCACTTTAAGTTCTCGTTTGTTCCATTTCCATTATTCGATGGTTAGACCAATCAACGTATACGGTCAACTCTCGTTGGGTCCCCGGCCTTAGCCCCATCTAATAGGTATGTCTGCCTCGTAAAGGACGAATCAATCAAGTCCATATCACAATAATTCCTTTAAGTCTCATTTATTCTGTTTTCCTTATTCGATGGTTAGACCAATCAACGTATACGGTCAACTCCCGTTGGGTCCCCGACCTTAGCCCCATCTAATAAGTAACTTATAATCTTCTTTTTTACATTGCCCCATACCTGGCCTCATTTGCTTATCATTAAGCATGACGAGATCATTTCACTTTAAGCTATTTACCAATTTTTACATACGCTTTTCACCACTTATTCATGTTCGTATGTGATTCTCAAGGATCGTATCATGACGTTCTCTAGCATGCCCAACATGAATAGTATTCAAATGAAAGCATGCAAACAAGTAAATATGTCAACGTACAATGTTCCACTGAAAGGAAATTAAATCGGGTATAGCATACTTGCACATTTTTTCACAAAACTGCTACAATATCCAACTAACAATCATGTAGCCACATAAACCATGTTTTGCATGTAAGCATGCATAAATATCACATCCAACTAGACACCAAGTAATCCAAGTAAGTATGCTTGCATGGATATTAACAAGTAAGGCACGTAAAAGAACACGTTGTTCAACATGTAGTCACATAAGTTGATATACATGTATTGAAGGGTATCTACACACTCACCGGTGCGTGAAGATCTTCAAATGAATTACTTCTTGATATTAGAGGGCCCCCGACTCCTCACCTGTAGTTTAAAATATTTAATTAGGATTTTAAACATCTTAAATTACCAAGACTTATCTTCAAAACCCTTAGTTTTAATCACTTAAAGGTCCCTAAGACTTAACCAATTTTTAGGGACTGGACACCTCGGAAACCGGTACCCAACATGCCCGGAACCGGTTCCCAAAAGCCATCCCAGAAACCGGTTGCCCAGGCACATCCCGGGATACCGGTATCACAAGGAGCCAGAAATCGGTATCCCAGAACTACCCCGGATACCGGTATCCCAACACTGGCTTACGATACCGGTATCCCAGACCTCCGGATACCGGTATCCCGGTCTGGAACTTGAAACCGGTTTCTTCCCTAGATCCATCCGGAACTGGTACCCGCCCTCTCCGGAACCGGTTCCCACCCTTGTTGACCCAAATATGCTGAGACGATTTTTGACGAACCAAAACGTTTTCAACTTCTCTAAACTCGATCTTTATTCTTAAAACCTCAAAAATCTTCCACACCAAAGTGTTCCAATCACCTAAGGACTTTACCTACTTGATTGATGCCTCCCAACACCATTGCACACCATATATTCACATGGATTACCATCTAAATCTAAGAATTCGTTTTTAAATAAAACCTAGGGTTGTGCCCTCATATTCTATGAAGATGAAGAGTTTAAGTATGGAAATCCTACTTTAGATGCTAGCAATAGATTGAGGGATGATCCAATACTTGCTCCAAACTTGAGAAATTCTCCAATGGCCTTCTCTCTCTCTCTCTCTATATATATATACATATATATATTCCTCACAGCTTTTTGTGTGAAATGAGAGAGGCTAGGGCGTCTCCTTAGCCAAAAATTTGATTTTAGTGTCTAAAGACCCATATACCCCTATGCCCAATTTATTATTACAATCTATACACAACACTAATTATACCCTAAGGTCCTTGTATGAGCCCATATTGCATAGAAACCCCTACATAGGCTTAATTATTTTACTTAATTCCTCATTACTATATTCTTCTATTTTAATTATTTATTATACTAAGTGTTTTTAAGAGAATTAATGAAAGGTGTGACAGCTAAGGTATTGAGATCATGGCTGAAGGACATGATCATGAAGTCATATTGCGGAGTTGGTTCCTTAGTCAAGAAACTGATCATGGACGTGCTCTCAAAGTCCTTTGGGTTATGATTGTTCAGGCCACGTGTCACCTCACAAGGCTAGCACGAGGTCCTTCATTAGACGATCACTTAGCAGCCACATGACTATGCCATGTGGCAAAGCGACATAGGATTAAGTTCAGTCAAGCGTCCAAATGGCAATGCCACGTGGCAAAGCTGATTCCATGTACCCCCATTGTCCATGGAGCAACATTTCCTGTGATATGTCTGGGCTTGTCCACTATGTATCTGAAACATGTACGATGTTAACAATTGACAAAAATTCGGCGCTTTTTGTAAGTGTGGGACATCTTGCAAACAAGGCATTCAACACATCGTGGAATTCGATACGTGGGACCAATTGAGGTGTTTGTGATTCATAGCACCATAGGTGCAACAAGCATTGGTTTGGATTTAGTTATGATATTAATCTAGTCAAGCTTTTAGTCTGTCAAACTGAACACCTATTAATCCAATGAAATCGCTGAACTTTCTTGCAACTAATACCAAACAATTGAGTTAATTTATTAGTAATAGTTTTGTAAGAGAGAGGGAGAGTAATGGACTTTCTTTGCTTTTCATTGACTTTCCCAAACACCATAAAGTTGTTTTCGTAAGATGTCATTTTGTTTTCTCTCAACCTTCTTTGGTACTCCTAATGGGTTCAAGAGCACAAGTTTTGGATTGGTTCTCTATCGACGCACGCATGCTTCTCTATTCGTATTTATATGTTTTTACTATCTCTTCCTAATATTGATGAAAATGGTAACTTATAGCCATGGAAATTTGTTTTAATGTTGGGTTCATGGGGTACTTTTAAAGGCTTGCACCTTGCGCACCTAAGCTCAGATTTCTTCCAAACCACTAAATGTTGAGGATTAAAATGTGGGGCAATGCACTAGAAAAAATCCTTCAAAGTAAAAGGCTCCGTCAGCCCTAGATGAATCAAACCAAATGAAGCACAATAGCTGTACTGTTGAAGTCCTGAAGAGAAGCAGTTGAACGACCATCTTTCTTCTTTCTCTGCTCTGTTTTTCCACTTCCGCTTATGGATGAGGAAGATGAATGGGAAGAATGGGAACATGGACATTCAGATGAGGTAGTAGAAGATATTTAGGGATATAAGATCAAATGGTCAAGAAGAAGATGAAGTAATTGGGGTTGAAGATTAGGCGTGCATGGTTATATACTTAATTGCCATTGTCCACTATCCATTCCACCGGTACTATGATTTCAAAACTAAACGTTATTGCGTTAGTTTTATATTGATCTTAGGCTTTTGTTCATAATAGGCAATTTGAACATCTGGAGTGCTATATTTTATGGTATTTGAAAGTTTGAGAAGTGTTTTCTTATGTTGAGAATGCTAATTATTTCATGCAACTTGCTCCTCAACTTGATGAGGCACGCTCTTCGCCTCGTGCCTAGGCTCCAGGGGACAATGACCCCTCGGTGCATATAGAGCCTCTTAAAACAATGGGCTCATGTGATAATGAATGCTCTACATGAGAATATGACATGCACTATTAAACATGGAAACTCCTTCGCAGACCTGGAATTGAAGATTACAATGATAATTGCAAACTAAAGAAAATATTTGGAGGCAAGTAGTCAGTAATATACTTGCTTTGGACTGTTCCTATGTCTTATTGTTTAAAAAAATTGGATTTTATCTGGTTAAGGGATTACAAATAGTAGAATTGAATAGGTTTTATGCAACACATGTAGTTTTTTAAACCCAAACAAGTAGTTAAGAACTTTTGACGAGTCTGTTGTTTTTACCTCAATTTGATGCTTTGATTTTCAATGTTCATTAATCGGAATATTCATTGTAAAAATTTTGTTAGACTTGTTATGACATACCAGTATACTGCTGTTTTGAAAAAATTACTAATCTGTGTTAAAAAACAATTATTTACAGTGAAGGGAGAAGAAGAAAATGGGGTTTCCCTATTCTTTCACCACTCCACCGGTCTAAGGTAGTGCTCATCTTGTCCAATTATTTCCATGTTATTATCATTTGAGTCTTTATTTTGTACTAAAATTACTTATATATGATCTGCTAATTTAGTAAGCCTTATTCTGTTATTGGTCATGGTTAGTTTTGTGGATCTGATTGGTGTGTCAATATGCGCTTAGAAATATTCTATAATTTCCAGACGTCAATGGATCTGGGTGTGTTAACACCTAATTTTGATATAATTGACTGAACCCAAGATTACCATAACCACCACCAAATCTACAGTGATTTGTGCATCACTAATCATAAGTTTGTATATTCTCGAGGGCATCTGGATAGTTTCTCACTTGTACAGTGGTGATCCATTTTGAAGAAGATATAAATGACTTTGTATTAGAGATTTGTACAGGTGACCATCATATATCTCCAGTGAAATATGCTTTCTAGGTGGCCTATGCTGAATCCATACTTAGCATGGAAAAAGATTCCAATACATGTGGTATTGGGTTTTATAATCACGGTGAAACTTGCGCCGGCAAGCTGTAGTTAGGAAAAGTGGGAATGCATTTGGGTTAGCCTTGATGACGAAAAGTTGCTAAAAGAGGTAAGAGAAGTTGCTCAAAATCTCATTGAAAAGATAAAAAAGTGAACTACAAAGGAACATTATTTAAGTTAATAGTTTCCAATATTGTTTATTTCAGTTGTATGGGACTTTCATCTCTCTCTTGTTTGTCCGATTGATAGAAGTTCGTCACTACCCTGTGTTGGTTTCATGAATCAATGCCCCTAAGAGGGATGTGATTTATATAAACCTAACCCCATTCTTTACTTGCTTTTAGCGGCTGCCTTCATACCCAAACTGGCATTTCTGGTACCTGACAGTCCAAGCTTTTACCATCCAAAAACCAGCGCCCCTTACCTTATTGGAGTAACTTTTGGTAAGGTTGGAAACTAAGCTGAAGCTATCCACTATTTTGACTGTCTTCTTTTAGGTGTTAAGAAATCACAAGATTTAAGTTTCATACCTCAAGAGCCAACGTAGGCCATGAGATGTCAACTCGGATGATTTTGGTGGGGTGAAAAATTTATGAAAAATTGAAATGCATTCATTTGTCTCTACACTATGGGGCTGGTAAGAAGAGAGAGAGTTAGTATCCCAAAGGCGCTAAAATTGGCAATACTATTGTTTCTGGGATAAAAGTTCTTATGAAAATAGTAATTGCCCTATCTTTGAGTGTTGTTTGAACTATTGAGTTGCGTAATTGGAAGGAACCAATTAGGCTAACAATGTGACATGAAACTCGATCACGGATCCAATTGGGTAACTCGACAGGATAAACCTATCACACTAGAGGCCATACATAATACTTGTAGTAGTTGACACATTTCTGATTGGTCATGCCTTTTGGTTTTAGACATTAAAGCTCTGATGATTGATATTTAAAAACATATCCCTTTACAATACTTGTAGTTAATTTAAACTCATAATGTAATGAATCATTCTATCTTTGATACATATACAAATTCTCATTGATTAACATGTTTGATGCAGGATATAGAAACTTCAGAGAGAGCTGCTGGGATGAAGATAACTGGTTTATCACCTTATTGGTTTGATGTGGCACAAGGAAGTGCTGTGGCAAATACAGTTGATATGCAATCACTGTTTTTGCTGACAGGGCCAAATGGTGGTGGTAAGTCAAGCTTGCTTCGGTCAATTTGTGCAGCTGCATTACTCGGAATATGTGGATTGATGGTGCCTGCAGAATCAGCCACCATTCCACATTTTGACTCCATTATGCTGCACATGAAATCCTACGATAGCCCTGCCGATGGAAAAAGTTCATTTCAGGTGCATTATGTTTTTCATATTACATATTTTAATTGCGAAGATTTGTCTGTCTTCCTTTGCCCTCTATTTTTTGTGGGGAAAGAACGGAAAGACCACATGTTCTCCAGCTCGGAGGTCGGGAGTGCAATGTGAAGCATTCGATCATCACAATCGTATAACCAAAACATGGAATAACCGAAGTTAATGTTTGTCCAAAAAATGGCTCACAATGGAATAACCAGAGTTAGCAACCACTTAACCAATAACCAATTTTGGGCTTTTGGATAATCAAAACTAGCAACCTTTGTCAATAATCAAATATAATGGACCCCACCCGTGTGCATCCTCTCTTTTCCCACCAACACATTCTCTCTCCTTTCTCTCCAACGTCCTTCATATCTGCTCCAGCCTTCAAAGTGAGGAGGATTTTTTAAAGCACAGGTATCAAAATGACTTTAATGGGCTACAGCCGGTTGGGCCTCCTTATTTTTGATTATGGACTCAAAATGACCATTGTGGAACTTAACGTTGTTATGTTTGGTTAGCCATAAAATTAATAATCAAAGCTGATGTGGCAAGTTTTGGTTATCCAATTTTGATTATACCAGTGGATGCTCGTAGCACAACTTTGAGAATAGTATCGGCTGGTTTGGCCCCTGTTGATGGATTTATGTCTATATTATACAATTAAAATCTTTTTTTGAATATACATGATGTAGGAAAATGCTAACGACTGCCCTTATGGTGGTGTATAATGTGGAAAACATGCATTGATATTAGAGACAAGTGTGTAGAAACATGTGAATGTGTATTGGAGTCTGACTACTGAATTGCAGTTCTAACTTTTATTGCATTTTGTGTGTATTATCAAGGGCACATTGGGCGGTAGTTAGCAGTGTTAATTGTAAGCTTGATTAGCATGGGGTTTGTTTTGAGTATGATCAGGTTCGATGCATAACAAGTGGAGGATTTGAGGATTTCAAAGACGTAACAAATAAGTAGGGTTTAGGGGGCATGATTAGGCAACGTTCAAGGACATTTGATGTTGTTTAGATAGGGTGGGGGTTCTTTGTTATGTTAAGGGTTTATTTGGTACTTACTTTGTAGTTAAGGGTAGTTAGGAAATTGTACTGATCCCTTGCTCATATATACCAAGATAAAGATGGGATAATCATATTCTCTGATTTTTTTCCCAATCTCACTCTAGAATTGAACATTCTTTTTCCGGATTTCCCCGTATGCCTTGTGATGGTGTAGCTTCCAAGTATCTAAGGATGCCATTCGAATGCCGACATGTTCTCCTGCAAGAGATGGAACTAGGGCGACTGTAATGCCATATGATGGCTAAGTTAGCTTTTGTAGGAAGAAATGCTCAAGGGGCGAGTCCTGATGAGCAATAATGTGGTGTGAATTGAGTTGGACAATGAATGATAAAGCTTACAAGTCAAGACATTTGTGTGTTGATCGGTCCCTTTCTCAAGTGATTTGTCTTCTCTTTATACCCTTTAGTTGAGTGCGTGTGTCACAGCCCGTTCCACTTATAACATATATTATGTTTAGTGGACACGACAGTGTGAAATACAGAAAATAAACCACAATTTAAATAACTAACAGAAGTCAACAACTGACTAAAATATAAAACAGATGCTACCAACTAGTCCCAGCAGAAAGTCCACAAACATATACAGACAAGTACTGAAATGTACCAACAAAAGTACATCTGGTAACTAAACCAAACAGAAGTAAAATACCCCCAAACCTACCAGAACTCCTCCAAATCTCCAAGCCAGACACTCTAGTAGACCTCCAAGCTAATTCAGAAATCTGAATTTGTCATGCAAAACAAATCACAGAAAAATCCAGGAGTGTGTAAGTTATAATAAACTTTGCAGATAAATAGAATCAGAAACAGAATAGGGTACAACATGCATAGCTTAACAGAACAGATACAGAACAGATACAGAACAGATACAGAACAGATAATCAGAACAGATACAAAATGATGCTACAGTCGTGCTTCCCCCACATTCTCAGAACAGAAACAGATACAACCAGAACACATAAACAGATCACAGGTTGTTCTCCAACTAAACTTGCCCCAATCTATACTTTCACAGATATATATCAAAAATAGAATCAGAAACTAATACAGATATGTCAAAACAGATTTCAGAAACAGACATACAATAGGTGTATGCTCCCCCTATAGCATGACCCACGTTACTACTAATTTTAATTCACATTTTAAGTTCACTTCTCTAGATGGTAAATCCACGACATTAACTATCATCACACAGGACCGCCGGATTACACCATATGCAAAAGGACATTTTTGTCCATCAAACCCATAAAACATGGCCTTAGTTAGACACAACTTTCCCCACTTTCCACAATGTTTCCCCACTTTCCACAATGTTTTTCCACTTTCCTCAATGTTTTCCCATTTTCCTCAACTTTCCACAATTTTCACATTTCACGCTTTAAAATAAAGCAAATAGTCACATAACAATAGAATTTATACTTCCTGTCACACCCATATTAAATTCTGAATAATTTTAGTTATTTGATTAAAAATGAAAGAGGGGAGGTTAGAAAATAATAACCATTGTTTTAGTTTTTAAAGATATAATATTTTACTTAATTAAGGGATAATTAGGGTAAAATACTTATATAATCAAAATCTTAATATATAAAAGTGTTAGTAATGGCACACAAAGGTATATAGGAATTAAGAAGAGGGGTAGGAGGGTATTGTAATATTAAAATCTGATTTAGGGTTAGATGGAGGCCCTAATCTCTTTAGTGGTGATTATACTTTGAGGATTAGAAAGAAGGAGGCAAGAGAGAAAGAGAGAGAAAGGCCCTTGTAGAAGATTTGTAGAGAATTTTTGGTGAAATCAAGATCTTGCAAGTAAGATCATCAAACAAGGTAATTATCTTTTTCTTTTACTAATCATTTTTAGTCCAAAAATTGATTAGTTAAGGGTTAATATCAGATTATTGAATAATCTCGTTTTTAATGGAAATCCATGTAAAAACCATGATTTGATTAGGTTTTTGGGTGTTTTAAAGTCACAAATGTGTAGGAGATGTTTATATACATCTTAGGTAATTGTTTTACCAAGTGTTTTAAGAATTTTTTACAAAAAACGTAAGTTTCGTTGAATTAAAGAAGTGGTAGATCGTGAAATCGCAGCAGGATCTGTTACCTAGGAAGCACGGATACGGATACGGGTATCCGATACGACACGATACGGATACGGCGATACGG
>NMUG010000617.1:0-21225 GCA_002855965.1 Monotropa hypopitys | reverse complement strand
AAGTAGTTGGTATGCATATGTGAATTCTTTATGGTAAGATTACTATGCTAATTGGGTTATGCAACTTATGAATGTTAAGAGCATAGTGTTGTATGTGGATGCTTATGGATAAAAATTTCCTTTCATCATCATAATATTATGGCTAGATAATTATAAGTGTGCTAGAGCATGTCTTCGAATGCGAAGCTAAGTTTAATGTGACTATGTGAATTTCATCTTTCTAAGATTTTCATGCTAGCGGTCTTAGCAATAGTGTCATTAATAGAATGTGGTATTGAGTCACAAAGCATAGTTGATACCTATGAATGATTCCTTATTATAAATCATCATATTATTATAGCTAGTACTATAAATTAACTTGAGTTGTTATAGAATAGTGGAAGTATGGCTTAGAACTATGAGTGTTGATTAAAAAGTGTTTAGGCCTTTTGTCTAGTTAATTTTGAAAGTGTAATTTCATATCATCGTGAGTGTCATGAGAATTACATACTAAAATTGTGAGTTATGTTATTGGTTGTAATATTTTGGGATTTTTGTGTCGACTGGAATGATTACCTCGAAATCTGGTTTGAAGGATGCCTAGCTAACATCCCTTCAAATTGGAGGTCTTGGGAAATTGAATTAGATGACACAATTTTCTTTGGAATGTTGGGTCGAGAGGAGTTGGTATTTAGAACTCGTTTTGGCAGTGACTTGTATGGTAGGCATAAGGCAACGATTTGGTATCTTGGCTAGTGTTGGAGTTTTGTGTTCAGCAATTTCAAGGGCAAAATTTTCTAAGAAGGGGTGAGTTGTCATGCCCATCCTATTTAAATGATGTAATTTAATTAGTTATATTAATAATTGAATTATAAAGTGATTGAGGATATGAAATGTAAAATAAAGTAAGGATGAGTTATGTAGCTTAATTAAGCCTAAGGGGCCATTTAGAGAATGGCAAGGAAGTAGAAGGTATCCTAGTGTAAATTGTGCATGATTGAGTTGTTATAAGGCTTCAAGGGTGAGGTTAAGAGGGTAATTTATCCCAAAAACCTGATTTGAGGGATTTGAGTGGTAGATTTTGGATCAAACTCATTTGTGTAACACCCCATACCAAAAATACTGAAATGAAAGTGAACATAAAATTTTCTTTCTTTCTTTACCCAAATTCCTCAAACAACTCAAGATGAGAATTCACAATGCTCCCACATAAGACTCAATGTAAATAAGGAATCACAATACCTCAACAGATATATAAAGGAAAGACCATACAAATCTACTACAACTAACCAATACAAACAAAATACCCTCAACTACACTAATATCCAACTATAATTTTCCTCTATAAATAATGACATAACAACTAAAACAAGTACAACAGAATCTTCTATGCAAGACAACCCAACCAAGGACTCCATACAAGCCACAAGTCAAGATACCCCCGATGATGCCTCGTAGTGGACCGCTAAACCTGCTGCCTGATTTCCAAGTCAAAGACAAAGAAACCAGAGTGTGAGATAAAGATTTCAAGTTCCAAAGGAAAGGTATTTTTCTTCTTAAAAACTTGGGCCGTAGCCCTTTTTTTTAAAAACACTTGGGCCGAAGATTAAATCTTTAAAACTCAAGGTCAAGCCCTTCTCTTTTAAAACACCTTTAAAATTTTAGACCGAAGCCCTCTTTTGAAACCATTTTGGCCGAAGCCCACCTTTGATTTGGTTTGATTGGCCGAAGCTCACCTTTATTTAAATTGGCCAAAGCCCACCTTTTGTATGATTTGGATGAAGCCCACCTTTATTTGAAATGGTTGATGCCCACCTTTGGTATGATTTGGCTAAATCTCACCTTTATTTAAATTGGATGAAGCCCACCTTTGGTATGATTTGGCCGAAGCCCACCTTTATTTAAATTGGCTGAAGCCCACCTTTGGTATGATTTGGCTGAAGCCCACCTTTATTTGAATTGAAAGAAAAACAATGTACAATTGAAAAATGTACCTCATACACTCACCTTTGCATCTTAAGAGGATGCCACTGTTCATTTGATTCACCATTTCTTTTTTGAGAGCTAATCTTAATTAGTCAACACAATATTCAAGTATGAGTTGATGAATCATACAACATGAATATAAGTCGTGCACACACACACCCTTAACAACTACCATATAACCATACATATGGATTTAAGGGGGGTTTGACTATGTCCATACACCTTAAGACGACATGATATGAAATTCTGACATGATCACCATGCATACACACATCCAATTTATCATGACTAAGCATACTAGTCTAATACCATCCAACCAAGGGAATTATCATATGGCCTCACCTTACATTACCCATTACGCACAACCCCCTTTGATTTCTATTCGGGTTCATATTTCAATTTCCACTAAAATTCGACATCTAGCTTGTCCTTATAAACATGTATTTTTCTACTAGATTCATCCCTCATTCAACACGGTTTTCTCCCACTGATCACCCAAAATGGATGATTATGGGGACTAAGGGGTTTCATCGCATCAAGGTTTATACAAAATCCTAATGACCAAGACAACCCCCATACTTACCACTCCATAGGACTACACCTACCCAAGCAATTCGTCAAACAATTAAATTATCGAACACTTGGTAAGCACCTATGCCCTATACACAAAATGGGCAAAATATACATACTATTCTACACTAATCACACCCTAAGCATTAAAACACACAAACCCCCCCAAATCAAAACCATACCCAATCGGAATACCATTAGAGGAATTGAAGGAAAATGCTAACCATACCTCGCAGAAGCATCCACGAGCCTCACGCTTCGCTAAACCGACCTTGGATCAATCTTGGACCTTCAAGGAGCCATGGGTCTCTCCCTGTCTCTCTCTCTATCTCTCTCTAGAGCTCTCAAGCCTGTATGGGAGGCCAAAAATGTGCTTTGGCAACCCTCCCCTGACTTAGGGCTTTTTAGAACCCAATTGGACACAAAAACCCGAAAATACCCTTAATTTTCCGCACATTTAGCGATTCTCGTCCGAATGGGCATCACCCTCGTCTGGACGGTGACCCTCATCTGGACGGGCATCACCCTCATCTGGACGGCCAACACCAAATTTCCCCGAGCCAACTCACTACTTACTCATCCAGACGGGACCAAGGCGTGGTCCAGACGAGGCCTCCTGAATCACTTCCAAACACCTCCAAATTGGTATCGAACCCTCCAAACACCAATCGAAACACTTCCCCATCGATCTAGACATCAAATTGGCCTTCCAATGCCATTTTATAATTTTCCCAAGTGCAACGCACCTTCGATTGCATATTTCTTAAGGACTTATCGATACCAATCGGCGCAACACCTACCACTTATGGATTTCTATGCTTAAATTTACATAGGATTTATAATCCTTTTAATTCCATGATTCACAAAATATTCTAAAAGATTTATTTAATAAAAATTCGGGAATGGGTATTACAACTCTCCCCTCCTTAGGAGATTTCGTCCCCAAAATCAGAAAATTCCCGACCACCACAACATTTCTTCCCGAAAATCTTAATTTATGCTCGGTTACTCATTCTCCTAACTATAACTCTCCCACTTGATACTATTTAATGTCAAGTCATTGCTATGACTACCTATGCCTTCTTGAAAGGACAACCACAATGATACACCACTCTAAATCCACAAACCATATCCCGCGACACTCTCTTACCTCTTAGAATTGCCATCAAGATAAATCCAACCTCAACTCTCCACTAGTACTCTCATAATCCTCACATGACATTCAAACCCACATTGAACGCGATACTTGCCTCTCGTCGGCATCACTCTACTAGGCGTGACTCGAAACTCCCCTAGCACACCAACCTCAAGATGAATTTTTCACTACCGACTATCTGGCAACAGTTCACGTACACTAATTCAATCATGACAAGGAATCTCTTTCGGTTCATATGCACCAATTGACACACGTACCCTCAATATAGGGCCTTGAACCCAACACCTCTACTAAGCACACTAGCATTACTCAAATGCTCTATCTCATCAAGAATTCTCTTTTGGGGGTCAACACTACTCGATAACACATAAGGACTACTCATGCTGGCCTTGCTATGCCTCACATAGGCCTTAACCCAACTCACAACAACTCCATTCTTCTCACCATGCAACTCTTCAAAAGGGACTATCTTAAAATTTACTCCCATAGCTATTTTCGCACACCAACTCGTTCAATCATAGAAGTTATTGATATTATACGAAACAATTTCCACTCAATGCTCCAACACTCTAGGTTCACCTAATCTCTCCTATTTGGCACTCACTGACCATTATTGAAATGACAAACCACAATATTGCACCTCACACCTGATGCAATTCAACCTTATTACCTTAACATAGATTTAGGATCATCACGACTGACAGAGGTGCCGACATACCATGGAATCGATTAACTCTTTCACAACATTCTAGCACAAGGATCCTTAACACCAAAAGTAAAACAATCTCCATCCAATGACCTATCATTTACCCAATTAGAATCACATTTTCCCACTAAGGTAACCTCACCACACTAATGCCTGCAATTATGCGATCTTCCTTTCCATTCTAATATGAACATATTTCTAAATACTCTTCCAAGTCTAGCTATATAATTTAGTTGGTCACTAAATGCATTCCCCTTCCAAAACTCGATATCACTATACTTCAAGTTAACTTTACTCGACTCCTCACACAAGCCTCAACCTCAACATCCATCGACTCGATTACTAAGATCAAATTCAATGCCAAAAGACAACCATTCATTTTTTCCCATAACACACATCTAACTTAGGCCTTCTTGGCTTACTCGAAACTTCACAACCTCATCTGGTTTTAACTAAAAAGCCTCACACTTAATTGAACAAACATAACATTCCATTCCTTTTAACCTTGAAATTATTTCACTTACTCTTGGCATGATTAACCCAATTTTCCACAATGTAACTCATGATATCACTACAGTTCACCCAATCACCCTTTCCACCCTAATCCATCACCACTAGAAGATACATTGATTTTCTCTTTTAACCTCAATACAACATTCCCGACACAAGTCTTATTCTCGCGTCCTACCCTACTTGCTCCATTCACACCCGCTGTGACCTAACTAAACACTCTCAAGGATTCTCAATTTTAAATCCGCCATCACAAGAATTTCCATCAAAATAAAAGTTGCCTTTGCACATGTTCACAATGACTTCGATTTTCTTTTCGAATATACACAAATCCTTCCACTAGCACTAACACTTCCCCAAACTACCGTTAAGTTCATCCAAGGATCATACTTGTCCAAAAACCACTACAATTTTGACTCTCACTTTCTAAGTCGGGATTACACCGAGGTCTTACCGACCAACAACTTATATTACATAAGCAACCCAAAGGTACTATTTTACCCAAACTTGCTTATAGCATGGACACCTTCAAAACAACATCCACTTTTATTTTTCCTATACTTGACTAAGTGATAAAATTTTAAGCAACACCACATAAAATTCATCTAATTCCACATATTTCTAAAATCAACTTAACCGACTGTCACGAAACTTCCTTCTAAGGACATCTTATCACCGCAAGACACTAGGGAAATTAATCCATCCACAACAAGCCTTCCTAACATGGAACGATCAAAATAAAAAGAGCAATTACCACTTCCCTTAAATCTCGCCAAAAGTCGAAGATACTACTTGATGTAGGACCTGGGCTAGAACACTCTACCAAACAACCAGCCTCAACTGAACAGTCGCTCTGCCAACCAGTCAACCTGATGAACAAACACTTTTCCAAACATCCACCCTATCGTACGACCAACCTTTACCCAGACAGCCATCCTGTAGACTAGCCAGACTACCGCACGACCCACACTCTGCTGGCCAGCCACTCAGCCAGACATCCAGCTTCCAGCCTCCCGCACAGCCAGCCTACTGAACGACCAGCTGACCAAACAGCCCACTCCGTCGAATGGTCCCACAACATCTGACACAGCTGATGATCGTGCACGGAGCTACGTCAAAATTCTATTAGGAAGGGTGTACGACCTGTCAGAATTTGTTAGAATCTAATGATTAGAGTAGGGTCATTTGAGTCTTTTAGCACGTAATAGTAGGGTGTAAACTTGTATTTTCCTTATTTTAGGGCTTTAGTATATAAGCCCAACATTTGTATTTTGGAGACAACTTTATCAATCAAAACATATTTTATGTGAGCTTGCTCTCCGAAAGAAGACTCTTGTTGGTGGATTCCAACATCACTTGGTGGACTCCGGCTAACTTCTACCGGAGCACGGTGTTGCCTCGTTCCATTCTATTACAGTTCTACGGTGTTGAACTGTCCGCCTCTACTACTCACTTCTACTACTGCATCAGTTGGTATCAGATCCTACCTCCATAGAAGGACTCCAGGAGGATGAACGATCAGCTACAGTTGGAGATTTATGGGTGGTTCAAAGGGAAATGTGTGACCTATGCACTCTCGTTGAATGCCTGACCGGTGAGTTAGCTCGCATATAGATCCTCCCCGAGCAAGATTGGGTTTTCCCTGGCCTTGTGGATTTGCATGGTGTTGCTACCAACCCCCATCGCCCAGTACAACCATAATGACGACCACTGCCTGAGATCCCTTCTAACTCAAACAATGATGTAGATGAAAAAGTTCTCCTCCATGGGGATGTCAGCAGACCTGTGGAGAATAAGGACTATCGAATGAAGATTGAACTGCTATCCTTCAATGGCCAGATGGATATTGAAGGCTTCCTTTATTGGATTTGATAGATCGAAAGGTTCTTTAACTATATGGATGTTGGAGAGGAGAAGAAAGTGAAATTGGTAGCTTATAGACTGAAGAGCGGGGCCTCCGCCTGGTGGGACCAGCTCCAGATGTGTCAAATCAGACAGCACAAATCTCTCATTAAATCCTGGCCAAGGATGAAGAAGATGTTGAAATAGAGGTTCTTGCCATACAACTATGACTAGCAATTATTTCAGCGGTATCAAAACTGTCGGCAAGGTAACTGGACGGTGAGAGCCTATACCGAAGAGTTCTACAGGCTTTCCTCTCGAAATAACGTGGTGGATACAAATGGACAGCAAGTCGCACAGTTCAATAATGGCCTTCGGCTTTCCATTTAGGACAAAGTTACATTACAAACAAGTTCCAACCTGAATGAGGCTATTGAATTGGCTCAGAGGGTTGAATTCTAGATGGATAGGGTCAGTGCCAGAGCCCAGAGGTTCGGCCAAACAAATGTCGGTGGCCAACTTACAAGAGGAAGGAAAGATGCATCAGTACCAGAGGGTTAAGCTTCGTCTAGCAACCGACCGAATGTGGGGAACACCAGTAACACATCGGCCAGGATGACCAACAGGGGAAAACAACCAACCGAACCACAGAGGTCCAACCCAAGTCCTTACAATCCCTCAAACGTACCTATCAAGTGCTACCGATGTGGAGAATCGGGACATCGATCCAACATCTGCCCCAACCGGAGAGTTGTCAATTTGTCCATGCAAGGGGAGGAGGAAGAAGAAGGGGTGGATGATCTGTGTGACGACTTCCAGGAGTAAGAGGTGGTAGAAGCCGACGAGGGAACTGTCCTTGTCGTTTGGCGTATCCTATATACCCCTAAGCTAGAGACAGAGACTCAATGACACAACATCTTCCGGACCCAATGCACTATCGGCTAGAAGGTTTGTGAACTCATTGTTGATGGAGGAAGCACTAATAATTTTGTCTCACAGATGATGGTTGACAAGCTATATCTGAAGACCGAAGCTCACCCAGCGTCGTACAAGATTGGTTGGATCATTGATGCCAGAGAAGTCAACGTTAGTGAGAGGTGCAAGATCCAATTCTCTATCGGTCAAAACTACAAGGATGAAATAATTTGTGATGTTTTTGATATGTTTGCATGTCATATGCTTCTTGGACGACCATGGCAATTTGATATGGGCTCGGTCCACAATGGCCGGACCAACACTTACTCTTTCATACATGGCGGGACAAAGATAACACTTGTGCCAATGGGGGGGAGGGCCCAGGCCGAAGGACCCCAGACCCACAAAGAAGACACTCCTATTAGTGTCGAACCTGGTGAAGAAAGAACTGGAGGAATAGGAAGTCCACATGCTGCTGGTGAAGAGTGAAGGACCCCAATCGATAGGGGTGCCAATCGAGCTAAAGACCCTCATTGAAGAGTTTGGTTCAATAATGTCAGCCGATATGTTGGATGGCCTACCCCTAGAGAGGGATATTTAACATCAGATTGACCTCGTTCCAGGATCACGATTGCCGAACCTACTACACTACAGGATGAGTCTGAAGGAGCATACTATATTGTAGGATCATATTAGTTAATTGCTTAAGAAGGGGTTCCTATAGAAAAGTTTGAGTCTTTGTGCCGTACTAGCCCTACTCATGCCGAAGAAGGATGGAAGCTGAAGGATGTGTGTGGACAGCCAAGCGATCAACAAGATAATGGTCAAGTACCGTTTTCCAATCCCAAGGCTGGAGGACATGCTAGACCAATTATCCGGAGCATCAGTATTGACAAAGCTGGACCTAAAGAGCGGCTACCACCAGATTAGGATCTGTCTAGGCGATAAGTGGAAGACAATCTTCAATACGAAGGATGGGTTGTATGAGTGACTCGTCATGCCATCCGGCCTATCCAACGCCCCAAGCACATTTATGTAGTTGATGACCCAGGTACTCTGGCCCCTTATTGGATCATGTGTTGTAGTTTATTTTGACGATATCATAGTATACAGTTGAAGCCCAGACGAACCTGTCGGACAGTAGGGGTTCCTTATTCATAAAGGCTACTTGTTCAAGGAGAACTCGCTCTGCATTCCCCGAACATCCCTCCAAGAGCTGCTCATCCAGGAGGTTCACAAGGGAGGTTTAGGAGAGATGCTATACGTGTCAGACGGCCAAGGGGCAAACACAGAACATGGGTCTCTATACCCCTCTGCTCATGCCCGAAGTACCTTGGGAGGACCTGTCCATGGACTTCGTTGTGGGCCTATCGAGGACTCAATGATCAGCCAACTCTATTGTTGATACCCAAATTTTGGCTCGGCTCCCACAAGTTCAGAAATCAGAAAACGATCTTTTTCAGTATCCGTACGTATATCCGGAATGTTCAGACTCACCGTGAACAGCCCCGACATCAGTCAAAATTCTCGAAACGACAAACCCGAATGGTAAAGTGTTGAAGAACATTTACCCATCTCAGAATTCTATTCCGATGCATCAATCAAAATAAACTTCAAACGGACGGCACTAAAACCGCATCCGAATTGGAAAACGGGCCGGCACAAACAGAATCCTACACGAACGTCCGAAATTTTTCTTCTGAGGAGAATATCGAAGACAATTACATTACAGAGAACCCGGTATAAAAACTGACTTCACCCGATCCAGCATCGGAATTCAGTTAAGGATAAACGTCAATTCGTTCGGATTTCCATGCAGCGGTCAGCCGGCCTCGGAAATCAACGGACGTATTTTGCACGGACCTCATCTTTAAAATCTGACATTCCCTACGGAACAGATTTTCTAGAAGTTGAGCAGTCTAGGAGGTGAATATCAGAGCCGTATTTCAGGGTTTTTCCGGAAAGTGTCCGAATCAAACTCGGGATATTTGCTATATTCGTGATCTAACACAGCGATCATGAATATCAAATTTAAAATGTTAAAGTCAGAGTTCTCCGAGGGGACGGCAAAGCGTAAACAGAAGCTTCGGACCAAGATCAGAACTCCAGGATACTTTTTCAATTTTAAATATATTTTCTTTTATTTTTAATTAATTTTCCGTCAAAGATAAGCTCAAACCGACCTTGGAAACCAAAATATAATTTTCCACAATGTCACAACTATAGTTGCGACATTATCCATTATATATACAAAACCTCAGAAACCAAAAGCTAGACCGAATAACTTCATTCCAAGTCCATTTCAATTTCAGATACCAAAGCCTCCGGGCATTTTCTCTCAAATTTCTTCCAAAAACCACCCAAACTTCGACCAAAAATTCAAAAAACCAAAATCCAACCAAGAACAAGCCTCGTTCTTGAAGTATCTCGAGCTTATCTTTCTTCGGTAAATTAATTTCCCTCTTACTTTCGGGAGACTCTTGGTAGTCTTCTAATTCATAGTTCGGTACTAGTCATTCGGCCGCGTCCGATACTATACCCTACTATGTTTTAAAGAAGCTATCTACAGAAGTCGTCTCCCCGATTTGAACAGATCCAATTAATATATTTGCCGAGATTTTTTTATATACTTGTCTTTTATCGCTTTCAAAACCCATATCTGTTTAAAGAATTCGTTATTTTATGTCTTTCTCCTCGTTAAAATTCGGCACATGCTTGGCTATGCCGGCTCTGCTGTCGCATACGAGAAGAACATAAAAACGTCTTCACCCTAAAATGCTGCCGTCTAGATCGGAATATATCCAGCTGGGTTATATATGATATGTTATCAATTGTTGCCGTCTAGCTCGGAATATATCCAGCTCGGTTATATATGATATCTTATCAATTGTTGCCGTCTAGCTCGGAATATATCCAGCTCGATTATATATATACTTGACGTCTAGCTCGGACTATATCCAGCTCGGTTTATATATATGATATCTTATACTCCCTGTCCATACATACATATTACAACATATCAATTCTATCTCTCTTCAGCGATTAACTTTTTCTTTCCCCCAAAACACTTTCAAACAAAATTAAAATCATGTATCCGTTGTCTGAAGTGAAAGCTTGCAGTAGCTGTCAGAATCGAATCGAAGGAATGCCTTGTGACTCGGATCATTTCCGAAGCACTCGATATCCCGGGAGGATTTTTTTCCACACTTAAAAGAAAGTAAAAATCCCATCCCCCAATTTTCAAAACCCAGTCGAAGCTCTGTCCGATTGGTAAAAACAATCCTTCTTCCAAAGCCCGGTTAAAACATATTCCGGCAATTTTTACAGAAAATGTTGTTTTCGGGTCGAAGCTCTATCCGACTGAAAAATACAAAACACTTTAAAAGACAAAACCAAATTTCTCGATTCGATGTCTGAAGTGAAAGCTTGCAGTAGCTGTCAGAATCGGATCACTGAATGCCTCGGGACTCGGGTCATGCAGATTCACTTGATAACCAAAAATATCCTATCTTTTTCAAAAAAGCGGTCGAAGTTCTGTCTGACCTATTCCAATACATTCCTATCCGAAAAACAATCGAAGCTCTGGCCGACTAAAAATCGATTTCAAACGCGGTTGGAATTCTGTCCGACCATAGAAAAATATCTTTCAAAGATTTTTAGCCGAAGTTCTGTTCGGCTAAAATCCAAAATAGATTTCAAGTCACAGTCGAAGTTCCGTCCGACTGCCTAAAAACAAAAATGACCTTTTTTAGTTGGAATTCAGTCCAACTACAAAAAGTGTTTGCCGATGCTAAGCCGAAGTTCCGTCCGGCTCAGAATAAATTTTCAAAACGCAGTCGAATTTCTGTCCGACTATCGCAAATAATATTAAATTAACAAAACAAAATCATTTTCAAAACACAGTCGGAATTCTGTCCGAGTGTAGAAAATCATTTTTTTCGCCGAAGTTCTGTCCGGCTCAAAATTTTACTTTCGAAATACGCCGAAGTTCTGTCTGGCTCAAAATTTAGTTTTCAAAAATACGTCGAAGTTCTGTTTGACTATTTTTATTTTCCAAACGCGGTCGAAATTCTGCTCGGCCACAGAAAACCATTTTTCGCCGAAGCTCTGTACGGCTCAAAAATATAAATTTTCATCAAAACCGGGTCAAAAGTCACCCGTATCTCTTTCAAAAATTCCCCTTACCGAAATCGGGCCGAAATCTGCCCATCAATAACTATTTCCAGGAGTCTTTTCATTTCATACATACAATCAGTAATAATTTTATATTTCTCTTAGCCGAGGAAACAATCGATTTCGATCCAAAAAGAGATTTATTTCTAAAAAAGAAGTACCGAAAGGGCGAGTGGGGTGCCTAACACCTTCCCCATTCGTAATTTAATCCCCGAACTCGAATTTCTGGTTTTGCAGACACCTTTCCAAAATAAAAGACATTTTTCTAAAACAAAATGACATCTTTTTACAACAAAAATTCCGGTGACTTGGTACACCACAGCTCAATACCAAGTGGCGACTCCAAAAATTCGAAATCGGCATACTCAGGCCACCATCCATTTTCAAACAAACCCCCATATTTTTAAATCAAATCCATTAGCATATCTTTTTCCATCCCGTAAAACGTCTCCCGCCGCACGGGGGACGAGGGAAGGACGGAAAAATTTCCCGGCGCGACATCTATAATGGTGGTAGTGGACCGATTCTCAAAAATGGCCTAATTCGTGTCCTGCCGAAAGACCCATGATGATTGTAACATAGCCAACATGTTCTTCAAGGAGATTGTTCGTTTGTACGGGGGGCCGAAGACCATCACATCGGACAGGGATAACAAGTTTATAAGCCACTTCTGGAGGACCCTATGGGCAAAGTTTGAGACCAACTTACAGTTTAGCAGTACTTGCCACCCACAAACGGATGGGCAGACGGAAGTAGTGAGCTGGCCATTGGGTAAAATGCTACGATGCCTCTCTAGGGATAAGCCGAAGCAGTGGGACCTACTATTTCCCCAAACCGAGTTCGGCTTTAACAACACTGTCAACCGATCGATCAGACAGACGCCATTTCAGATTGTTTACCGTCACGTACCAAGCCATACTTTGGATCTAGTGCCATTGCTGAACCCTCTTGGGTCCAGCCGATTAGCCGGTCAGAGAGCTGATAAAATAATTCAGGGTCTCCAGGATACAAAAGCATGGTTGGAGGAGTCCAATGCAAAGTACAAGATGCACGCCGACAAAAATAGCAGGAAGAAGGTATTTGACGAAGGGGACTTGGTGATGGTCCACCTTAGGAAGGAAAGGTTTCCAATCGGCACTTATAACAAGATGAAGTTGAAGAAGATTGGTCCCTACCAGATTCTAAGCCGAATTAATGACAATGCCTATAAAGTAGAGTTGTCGACTAGCCAGAGCATCTCGAACACCTTCAATGTTGGATACATGACTGAATACCACGCTGAAACTCTGTCCTGGCCAAACTCGAGGACAAGTTTTCTTCAAGTAGGGGAGCATGATGTAGGATCTAGGCCAGAACACTCTACCGAACAACCAGCCTCAGCCGAACAGCCACTCTGTGGACTAGCTAACCTATCGTACAACCACTCTGCCGAATAGCTACCCTACCGTACAACCAAACTTTATCCGTACAGCCATCCTGTAGATCAGCCAAACTGCCGCATAGCCCACACTCTGCCGGCCAGCCACTCAGCCAGACATCCAGCTACCAGTCTTCCGTACAGCCAGCCTGCTGAGCGACCAGCTGACCGAACAGCCCACTCCATCGAATGGTCCCATAGTATCTTACACATCTGACGTCCTTGATCGTGCGCAAAACTGCGTCAGAATTCTGTTAGGAGGGGTGTACAACCTGTCAGAATTTGTTAGAAGCAAATGATTAGAGTAGGGTCATTTGAGTCTTTTAGCACGTAATAGTAGGGGGTAACCTTATATTTTCTTTCTTTTAGGGCTTTAGTATATAAGCCCATCACTTGTATTTTGGAGACAACTTTATCAATCAAAACATATTTTCTGTGAGCTTGCTCTCCGGAGGAAGACTCCTGTTGGTGGATTCCAACATCGCTTGGTGGACTCCGATGAACTTCTATCAGAGCATGATGTTGCCTCGTTCCATTCTCTTATAGTTTTATGGTGTTGAACCGTCCGCCTCTACCGCTCACTTATACCGCTGCATCACTACCTTTAACGTAAAGGTCTACTGAATACTAGTCACCAATAATGCCAACACTTTAAAGGTGCAACAACTTATCCTTATGCTAACTCTTCACAATACCAAAATTCTAAGATTTTCGATTTCAAGATGCAAATTCTACCACACAATGCCCACAACTAGAGTTTCCTTTCATACATTACTATCAAATGCCAATTTTAATTTAAGAATACTCTAAACTATCCAACAAAACATGCATGTAATCATGCGACCATCCAAAAACAAATACGCATGTTGAACAGTAAATAAATAAATACTTGTTGCATCTTTGCTTATAGTGGTCACCCAATCTCTGCGACCATTGCCAAACACTGAATTCTGTTGCGGCATTGAGCCACTTGAAGTCAACTCGTTGCACTTGAATCACTCTCATCTCCAAGTTCTCACAACACATTTCCCTATTTTACGACATGGAAACCCACGATTTCAACCTTTTTCAAAAAATTTACTCCTTCTATCATGCCCAAACATTAATTTACACCAAACTATTGTTTTTCTCACTTAGCTTCAAGCTAGAATCACTACCCTCACCATCAAATTTCTCTCATCACATGATTTTTCACCACAGTTCATACCACCCTTTTCTAATCTTCCACTTGTGAATTTTCAACTTTTACCTCTTTTCAGACAATAACAATGCTTGCTAACTTTACCGTACACTTTTTAGCTTCACTAAATCATATTCATCAAAATTTTAGAAATCTCGTTCTCAACTCAAGCTCAACTCAAGCATTGCACTCAACGCCAAATCGTCTTTATGCCTCAAATACCTTTTTCTCTCCTCTAAAATTATAAACTCAATAACACCATTTGCTAAGACCACAATTCTGCCTAACATTCTTCTACACTTCGCTAATGAACTCTCTAGTTAGACTTATCACTTCCAAACCAAAATTATAAAAATTTCCAATATTATTTCCCAAACTTCACTCATGGTGCCACCAGTTGCACTCCAAGCACTGGGGCACCCACTTGCCTCTAGAAAGGCAACTCGCTATTCATTCTTACTATCCTACTAACCCAAGAGATCACGGCATCATTCTACACTCTACATTTTTCACTCGCCACAAAAAGTTACTTCTCATTTTATAATCATTCTTTCATCATTAAAGGATCTAATACATCCTCAAACTCCTGACCACACTATTTCCTCAAACGTTTTTAACATACCAAGTGTCGGATCATAAACGGCCTTCCATTCTATCAAGAATCATATGCCCCAACTAGATGGCTAGGAACACCACCACCCATTCTCTTCTTTTATCGGTCGTGGAACACATTTCCACCATCTTATAACCCCTTATTACTCATTGGATCATTCCATTCTGTTGCTCATTCCTACCACACATTGAGAAAATAACATGGTGGAAACAAGCATCGGATATAAAAACTCGCGTGTTAACAACACACCTTAACACCTTAATCACACGACTCAACACCATATGGTCCACTACTCGTTCATCCTCTATCCACCATTCTACCCCAGTATTCCATTATACTATAGTTTTCCACTAAATTTTCCTAGACTTTCAATTAGAAGATAACGTTGATCAGACGCTCTTCCAATAGGACCTCATGGTAAATCACATAGGTGTCGAGGGACACACATAATAGTCATAAAAATACCGCTATAACCCACTACACCAATTCTCAAAAATTCACACCTCAACTGTTTACCACTTTCAAATACAGTCCCCTAACACGGAACTTTCAACCTAAGCTCTGATACCAAGTTGTAACACCCCACACCAAAAATACCGAAATAAAAGTGGACATAAAATTTTCTTTTCTTTCTTTACCCAAATTCCTCAAACAACTCAAGATGAGATTTCACAATGCTCCCACATAAGCCTCAATGTAAATAAGGAATCATAATACCTCAACACATACATAAAGGAAAGACTATACAAATCTACTACAACTAACCAATACAAATAAAATACTCTCAACTACACTAGCATCCAACTGTAATTTTCCTCCATAAATAATGACATAACAACTAAAACAATTACAAGAGAACCTTCTATGCAAGGATGACCCAACCAAGGACTCCATACAAGATGCAAGTCAAGATACCTCCGATGATGTCTCGTAGTGGACCGCTAAACTTGCTGCCTGATTTCTAAGTCAAAACAAAGAAATCAGAGTGTGAGATAAAGATTTCAAGTTCCAAAGAAAAGGTATTTTTCTTCTTAAAAACTTGGGTCGTAGCCCTTTTTTTTTTGAAACACTTGGGCCAAAGCCCAAATCTTTAAAACTCAAGGTCAAGCCATTCTCATTTAAAACACCTTTAAAATTTTAGGCTGAAACCCTCTTTTGAAACCATTTTGGCCGAAGCCCATCTTTGATTTGGTTTGATTGGCCGAAACCCACATTTATTTGAATTGGCCGAAGCCTACCTTTGGTATGATTTGGCCAAAGCCCACCTTTATTTGAATTGGCCGAATCCCACCTTTATTTGAATTGGCCGAAGCCCACCGTTGGTATCCACGTGCATCAAAACGCACAAAATTCCCAAATCAAAACCATACCCAATCAGAATACCATTAGAGGGATTGAAGGAAAACGCTAACCGTACCTCGTAGAAGCATCCACGTGCCTCACGCTTCGCTAAACCGGCCTCGGATCGATCTTGGACCTTCAAGGAGCCATGGGTCTCTCCCTCTCTCTCTCTCTCTAACTCTCTCTAGAGATCTCAAGCCTCTATGGGAGGCCAAAAACGTGCTTTGGCAACCCTCTCCCAACTTAGGGCTTTTTAGAACCCAATTGGGCACAAAAACCCAAAAATATCCTTAATTTCCTGCATATTCAGTGATTTTCGTCCGAACGGGCATCACCCTTGTTCGGACGGCGACCCTTGTCACACTCCAGAAATTATAATTAATTTCCATTCATTCCAATAAATTCAATAAATCAAAAATCATGTGACATTGAGATTTCGGGATGTTTGGAAGCATCTATGATCGTCGTATATCACTTTGAGTGAGTCCGGGTGGGATGGGCATCCCTGGTATGATGTTCGTTTGTGGTTGGGTGTTCGGATAAGTCCTTAATCGCATTTAAAATCCATCGACCTGATCCATTTTCCAAATCATAATTCTTTATTCATGGAAGTCGTAGATAATCTAATTACGAATCCAATGCAACTTGAATCGTTTCAATCAGAGTCCGGACAAAGAAGTTATGATCAAAATACTCTCGGAAATTCCATCACTCAGAAACAGTGCAAAATTGGCCTTGTCGACCGGTACACTGTACCATCATCGACCGGTCGTGGCATTGCAAGTAGGTGTTCGATATAACCTCGACCGGTCGAGCATATTCCATTGACCGGTCGTGAAGGCCAAATTCACTGTTTTCTGGTTTAATGAAGGGTAAATTGGTATTTTCGCGTGGGGGTGTATATATACAACCCTTAGCTCGATTTTGGGAGTCATCTCCCTCACTCCCTCAACCCTAGCTGACCTCTTCTCTCTCTACATTTCTCTCATCTCTCTCCCTTCTCTCGAATTTTGAGGAATCCATGGGGTTTTGGAACAAAACCCCTTCACAAACATTGCTCCCCTCTCCTCCCTCTACATGGCAATGGGCTTGGATCGTCTATCGGAGCATGACCCTCACCTAGGGTTTCCTTGGAGCTTTGTTTGAGGTAGGGATTTATACTCCTTATGTTTGTAATGTTGGTGTTCTTCTTTCTCTCTCAAATGCTTTTAAGAAATTTCGTGTGTCAAGGGTTAATTTCGAATTCATGCTTGTAGGTTGTTTATACCCTTCAATTGGTTGAGTATACATGTCAATTAGGGTCTTGTTGAACTCCCTACGAAGTCAATTTGTCGATCCTTTACTCAATTTTGAAAACCCCCAAATTTTACAAAACCCTAGATTTTCAATGTTGAACTAAATTGTGGCTTTTGGTTGAAATGGTCAATTAGTGGGTTGGTTGAGCTCCCTATGGAGTCAATTGGTCAAATTCTCGTTCAATTGTAAAAACCCCCAAGTTTTTATGAATTACCATAATACGTCGATTTTAAATCAAGTTGTAGAAAATGGTTGATTTTGGTTCGTATGATCCATTAGTGGGTCTAACTAGTGTTTTGACATGTTTTGGGAGCAAAGCGGGTGTTTTGGAGAAAATGGGAATGAATCAGATAATTGGGTGGTAAATTAGGAGGTGTTGTCCTATTCGTGCGGGAATAATGAATATGAACACTAAAATAAATGAAAGACCCTAATTAATGTGATAATTTGAGTTAGCTTGATATATGGGTAGCTGGGGTACCTTGAGTGGCTACTATGAGCACTCACGACATTGCGTAATGGGGGTTGTCTGACCCCTCCCTATGTATTGGGGAATACAAGGAAATTATCGGTTAGTCTGTTGACGAGCGACTAGCGTGGAACAAGCCGAAATATCAAATGATTGATTGGTATTGCCTTTATCTCTATAAGGGGCAGGAAATGAATTGGAACACTGAATAATGCGGGTTAATTCGTATCCTAGAAACCAATTGTTTTCAAAGAAAGGAAATGAGTCGTTTTTGGAAAGCGTAGGGTCATCTTCAGTGTTAATAACTCTCTCTTGAGACTTGCATCACTTTTACCCTACGATGAGTCGAATGTGGAATGTTGGAACAAAACTTAATGTTTGAAATAAACATATTGAGATCCATTGCATAAGTCACATTACATTCCTTGCATGAGCACACACCTTCACCCAATATTATAGATGTTAGGAGATAGATTATCTCTACCAGGCAGTGGTGCCTGACTCTCTACTTTTGTAGGACCTTGTCTCCTTGACTTGGTGTAGCAGTTGGATCCTTCACAAGACTTGGGCTATAGTAAACTGTAGTGGTAGGTTGCGTTACCTTTAGTTGTTGTACGTCTTTACTTTTCTATTGGCCACCTTGTACAGGATTATCTTATAAAATCCTATTTTGGCCTTTTCTTTTAGTTGGGGCACTGTTGTGCAGGGTTATGATATAAAACCATATTAACCCGTTTATTTGTATTTCATTTTAGTGTAAGGCAGGCATGGTAATAATTCATGGAATGGGTAGTGCATTGTGGATGTTAGTTGTTTCACCTATTGTATTGATACTCTTTACCCGTTAACACTCCTTTTATCTATTTCAAAAAAAATATGTTTTAAAATTTGGGAGTGTTATAGTTGGTATCAGAGCGCTCATTCCGATTTACCTAGGACTTTGGGGGAGATTTTTAGTCTCAATGAGTGCATTGTTTCTTTTGTGTAGCCCTGGGGGATTGCATTTATGGTGCATGGCATGTGTATCTAGGCATTGAATGTGTGTGCATTGCATGGATCTCATAAAACAACAAGTTTTTATAACTCGAATTAATAAGATGATTTGGAAATTCATGGTGTCTACTCCTTCGAGTTGGTCTTGTTGTTGTTCCTTCAGAATTTGAGCAAATTCTTGTCTATATTGAGGTGACTTTCGAGCCTGTCTTGGCAACTGTTAGAGGATCTTGTGGGTGTTGGACTTGTTTGTTCCGGTAGTATCCTCTGGGTAATAGTGGTGATTCCTACTCTAGCTTGGTGAACTGTTTCGAGTTCTTTGTTCTTAGAATGTGGATGAGTTTCTTCGATAACTATGGTGGTGATTTGGCTTCTTATTCCTCAATTTTGATCGTTGGTGGCCATAGATGTGGCTTGTCGAGCCTATTCCTTCATAGGAAGCAGATTCTTGTTGTCGTCTTCGTGGCTTTTGATCCTATCTCCAGTGGAAGATGATGGACTTTGCGGCAGTCAGTTGATTGATTCTCGTTTGCCCTCCTAGTGAGGATGATGATTTTGCATGTGATCTGATAATTATTTTTTGAGTTCTCTTTCTTGTGGTCGTTGATGAACTTCTTGTGCGATATTCCTTGTAGAAGAATGTCATTCTTATTGATGTTGATGGGTTGATAGTCGTTCCTGTGATTGGGAAGTTGTAGTGCTCTTGTGATTGAGCCTTGAATTCTATTTCACTTTGTGACATTGATTGTTGGAGTTTGTCGTTTGCACCTTTGGGGTTGATTGTCTCTTCATGGTTGAGTTTTGACTCCTATTCCAGTTGCATGGTAGACTTCTCATTGGATTGCCTTGTGGTTGATGGTTGTTCACCTTTGGGATTGATTTAGTCTTCCTGTCATATCTCGTTCCTTATATAAGTTGTGGAACCTTAGAATGACCTTGCTTGTGGGATTGTGATTGGTGGTTGCTCTTGATGTGTTAGCATTTGGCAGTCTCGTGATTGTAACTTCTTGAGAAGTGAGGATGTCTCAGTATGGTAAGGCCTTGTGGTGGCATAGAATGCATGTGGTTCACTTGGGATGTGAAGTATCCTTGAGTTAGTAGGTTCTTCTTGCGGACTAGTGCCAAGTGGTTGATGTTAGTAGTGGTAGTTCTCTACCCTTACTTGATGCGAGAGTTGATCTGGACTTGTGGTTTGAGGTACTTTGAGAATTTGTGTTGGACTTAGTGCCTTGCGGTTGCAGAAATTCTTGGTTGATTGAGAAGGATAAAGAAGTTCATGTGTGGTATCTTGTTCGTGTGGTAGCACCGAGTTGTGACTTAAGGTCATTCGGAAAGGGTTAGATTTGTGTGGGTCCACGGTGATTTGGCTACTTGGTTATTTGGGTTATGGAACGACTTGGCAGATAGCCTTGTGTTGGAATTGTCTCGATTGGTCAAATGGGCTTGTTGGGTGATTTAGGTGTTAGACCTACTTTTGGTACGCCTTGGTGTTTGCTCGATGAGTTGTTGTTGTGCGTGAGTTGGAATAGTGGGTTGAGGATTTGGGTACTCTTTTGAGGCATTGAAGTGATAGTGCATGTATGACTCTCTTGCGGTTCTTCCTAGAAGTGATATGTGGGTTTCTTGCCTCGTTGGGTGATAATGTAGAGAAGAAATGGTTTTAGGTCGAGAGATAGAAGTGTAGTGGTCTTTCTTGATAACTTAGAGTTTGGAATGTGAATTTGGGTTTGAAGTCATGAGTCTGGGAGGGATGGAATAAATTAGTTGATGAACTGAAGTACCGTGTGTTTGCTTGGGACTTGGAGACGAGAGTTATAATTGTTTTCTTATTTGGGTATGAGGTTATAGGAGGTGAACAGTGGTTCAATGGGTTTCTTTCGCTTCGTCTTGGTTGTGGAGTGTTGTTGGCCGTATGCCCCTCTTGGCATGTCGGTTTCCTCCTTGTTCAATCCTTACCAGATCGGTGAGTGGATGTCGTTCCTTGGCTACTTGTTGACTCATCGACTCTCTTGGATCAATGTGCTTGATCGATGGTATCTACCATCATTGTTGGAAGTGTTGTCGCGTGCACTGGTGTTG
>NMUG010000616.1:0-21230 GCA_002855965.1 Monotropa hypopitys | reverse complement strand
GAACGTGTCCCCCGCGTGTCCAAACGTGTCCCCCGCGTGTCCGAATTAAATAAAATGAATTAAATATTCGGACACTTAAATTCACGTGTCCGACACGTGTCGGGAGCGTGTCCGAGCGTGTCCGTGTCCGACACGTCCGGGACACGGACTCGCAAGGCCCGAAAGAGTGTCCGTGCTTCTTAGCGGTGACCTACTCCAAAGAGTCATTTAAAACTTGCAACCAACTTTGTGGCAGAGCTCGCAACCAGGTGCTCCAAATAAGAATTAAATTAAAAAAAACTCACCAAAATTACAAACTTGCGAACTGCTTCTTCATTTGAGCCCATTTTTACTTCTGGACAATAATAGTAACCCTCATCTGTGGGGACGAATTCCTCCTTGTAGTTCACTTCCCAACCTTGAAATAGATGGAATGCTAGGGTTAGGGACACGATTAGCATAAATTTTTCTGAATAACCATAACCTACATAGCCACAACCTCTACGCACATAAACATTATTAGAATGTTAGGGGCGAATCGGTAGCAAGAAAACTGCCCCAAGTCTAGCAAAAAAACTGTTAAAACTACAATGTGAAAAACAGAAAAACAGTATACACAGGAAAAACTTTCACACATGTCACCATGGTTCAAGAAGTCTAGCAAAATAAAGTAACTACCAAGAACTAAACAAGTAAAATACCCCAAAACAACAATGTGTTTGTATGGAAATCCCACCATTTTAACGCAGGTGTGAGTCCCCAACTGCAGAAAACATCAGTCCTAGCTCAATTCCCAGCAAGAGGAACCCAACAACCAATCGAGACCAGAAGCATCCAGCCCAGAAATTCCAAATGCATTTCGATATAATAAAGTAAACCCATCGAATGTTCAAAATATAATTACATGTTGAAAATATCTCAAGCCTTAGTTGGGAAAAATGAAAAAACACAATGCCCCACAAGTCCCTCTTCAGAAATAAGCAACATCATCACATCAATTTGGAAAGCTTATCTTTTTGCATTGAAAGATGTTCTGATAAAACAGGGCTATGTTTTCCACACAAACACTCATGGAAATAACAACCTAAAATAAAAGCCTACATACAACCTCGCTGTATGTTCAAGAGAATTATAAACTAAACACATAGACGTAATAAACCAGTAAATCTAACAAACATTGAAAAACAACCATGTCAATTCATGAGAATCGATTGCCGTATGGGATTTTAGTTATCAAAGGGTCTGAATCTTGAAGGGGGTGAAGGTAATGGAAGTACCTGTGAAGCAGTTGCCTCTCTTTCTTTGCTCTTACCAACAATCACTCTAATTAAGGAACCATCTCTCTCTTCTGTGGCCAAATTGAAAGTGAGATGAGCCTTAACAGCAGAATCTTGGACAGACCCCCCACCATTATTAAAGGCCCCCTTTTCTGCTCTCTTCCAACAATTTTCTCATCAGTTTCTCTTCAGCGTCCCTCAAGAACTTGAATTTGGGAGGAGGCGAAGATCTCAGCCTGTTAAGATCTGCCTCTGAAAGAGGAGAGGGGCTGCGAACAGGAGGTCTTCTTCTTATCTCCCATCGTGGGAGCAGCTTGGGATTGGGTAGTTTAGGGTTCTGAACGGGGTTTTTCTCTCTCCCATGGTGGGGACGATATGCTCCCTTTGGAAGAAGGGTTACGGGATTTTGGGGAGGGGGGTTTGATTTTCAGTGGTAGGCAAAATAATTCCAGGGGGGTCACGTGCCCCCGTGTTCCAACTGTGGATCCGCCCCTGATCACACATGTATTTTCACTGCGCAAAAATCTTCGAATATAAGGGAAAGAAATTCAAAGAAATCAGACAGATATGTATATTGAAAGACTCAGACTCTTCCCCTTATCAGAACCGGAAGAAGAAAAGAGAGATGAGTATGATGTTCAGATTTCTAGACAAGGGCATTCATATAGGCAAGCCAGTATGCCTATTCTGATTACAACGATTGAGAGATTGAAAGAGACCGAAATCAGATTGGAACTGGAATGACACCGGCCCCCATCCGCGTATAACCACCATAGGCCTCCCAGACCGTATTCTCTTTGTGTCATCATTTCTTGGATTTCCCTTGCCAAAGTTCTAGCATACGCTGATTCTGGCTTACATCAATGTTGAAGTAGCTGATCTTGGAGCCTGCAGAGCTTTCTCCGTGTACCTGCTTGGCTATAGGAAGCTCAATGTTAAAAATCTGGTAGAGTCTGACTTAGTAAAGGAGTCAAAAACATGACACGCGCGAGCTGAAAAAAGGCCCAAGAGCTGCTCGCTTTCCAATACAGCCAAAAAAATGCAACATTGCATTGGTCAAGTGGTACACGGTCAAGTGCCCTACACGAATCCATTGGGTCTGTCTCCACTCTTTGCCGATCTCTTCTGTAAGTCCACATGATAATGTACAAATTCAGCATCCAAAGTCTGCACCAAAAATCTTCAATTTAGAATATCAATAACATCGCAATCGAGTGCACGAAGTGTAGAGAAGTTTCTACCATGTGAAAAATATAAGAAGTTAGGTCATTCCCACTTAGCCACCATTTTGACCCATACTGATGTCATTCTCCTTGTCTTATCCTTCTTTAATTGTTATATAAATAGGCATGAATGTGATTAATTATAAGCATGGCGAGGAGCCAAGAGTGGTAGAGGAGAGGAAGAAGCGAGGTGGAATGAGAGATGTTATTTTATAAAGAGTTTTATTTTGTGAATACTCATAAGTTTTTTTATCTTAAATTCGTGTTTCTTGGCTTCCTGTTTAACCCAACAGTGATATCAGAGTCTCGTTGCAGAGCCAAAATATTGAAATACTCTATTTTTGGAGTTTCCATGTTTTTGCCCAAAATTTGACTTCCACAAAAAATTGATTTTTACCACACCATTGCGTAGAGGGCAACTTTTTAAATGATACGTAATTTTTTCAGTTGCAGGAAAGTGAAAGGGTGAGCCACACACGCGGCCTGAACAAGGCACATGGGTGCGACTTGTGTCACGTGTTGCACGCGCCAGTGAGGGAAAAGGACGAGTGGGCTTCATACACACATGTACAATACGTGCACCATGTCAGATCGTGGCGCCCTTATATGCCACGTCATCTATTGCGTGTGTGTGCCACGTCATTGGCATGCAAACTACCACGCCATTGACACATCAGTAAAGGGGTGTCCAGTCAGCTTGCCACATGGGATTTCAGTACATAGTCAGATGCCCAGTCAGCAGATAATATTCTCTTTGGAAAGATATATTTTCTTTGGAAAGATATATTCTGTTTTGGTATTTTTGTGATTTTGGATCCGTTTTAGCCACGATTTCAACAAGGGAATAGTGTTTTCCGACTAATTTTGATGTTTCGTATGTAATAGTGTTGTCCATTTTTTATATTCGGCTCCAATGTTGCTATTATCGTATTTATAGCCCCAGGAAGCGTTTTTCAGTTGTTCTAGCATTCCATAAGCCCCAAGGTCCATTATATTTGTCATTTTGAGCCCCCAAAAGAATCAAGAGTGATGACAGAAATCAGTATGAGTTCTATGATCATGTTGATGGCTACCAATTATGTTATTTGGAAGCCAAGAATGGAGGATATGCTATTTTGTAGAGACTTATATGGTCCTCTGGAGTTCAAAGGCGTCAAACAAGCAAATATGAAGGAGGAAGACTTGAATAAGATAAACAGAAAGACAACCAGATTGATCTGGTAATGTGTCAAACATGAAGTGTTCCATCATATAGCCCAAGAGACGTGTGCCTACACTATGTTGACAAAGATGATGACGATGTACAAGTCCAAAACATTGCGGAATAAGGCACTATTGATGAGGAATTTTAGAACTTGACAAACCAGTTAAGCAGTGTCGATTTGAAGTTTGACGACAAAACCCAAGCCTTGCTACTTCTTAGTTCTCTACCAGATGATTGGGAGACGTTGGTGTTTTCCTCTCAGCAATTCAGCACCGAATGGGAAAGTGACCATGACTGTTGTCAAAGATGCCCTATTTAATGAAGAATTCAAGAGAAATGAGATGGGTACTAGCATTGAAGAGTCTCAAGCCCTTGCAGCTGAAGGTAACACAAGCGCGAGGTAGTGAAAGTTCTAACAGGGGAAGGTCTGGGTCAAAGAAACATGTGGTGTTGTGCTATCATTGTAAGAAGGAAGGACATATTTGGACAGAATGTCACAACCTTATTGAAAACATGAAAAACAAAGATCATTCTACAGACGCAAACAATGCTATAGAAGTCGAATACAATTCAGATGTGCTTCTAGCAACAACCGACATAGAGTTGAAGAAATCAGACTGGGTGTTAGACTCACGATATTCAATCCATATGTGCGCCGATAGGAGTAGTTTTGCCAGTTACGAGGCGTACGATGGAAGAATTATCAGAATGGCCAACCATACAACTAACAAGATATTTGGCAAAGGGACAACCCATTTTCTTATGCCTAATGGAAGAAAGGTGCTACAGATGTTCGACGTGTTCTGAGACTCAAGAAGAACGTGATTTCTCTTGGCTTGCTGGATATGAAAGCCTATAGTTTCTCTGCAACTGCATGGATTCTAAAGGTCTCCAGAAGAGATGGAGTAGGGTTGGGATGGAGGGAGAGACGTTATTTCATAAAGGGTTTTATTTTTTGAATAAAATCACAAGTTTTTCCTCTTAAATTCATGTGTCTGTTTCATGTTTAACTGTAGCATCCCGAACCAATAAACCTGAATAAAATGCGAAAATAATTTTTTTTCTTTCTTTCTCACTAAACCACCACCTCAAAGATTAACATGACAATGTCTTCCACAAGATCATAAAACAATGATTATTAAACAATACTTCAAAGACATGCATTTAAATAAATAAAACATTAGTACAAAAAAGAGACTTTCACTGCTCAACTCTACTAATACCGATATCTCAAATTACCAAATCATAAGAGCTACCAAAACATCAAAAGTATTAGACTATGAGAAGCTAACTTCTTACGATCCTGACCTATTCCCGAAGTCACCGTGACAGACGCCAGGTGATTTACATAACCAACTCAGGCATTTCTTACCTTAATTACCAATTATTTCTTAAATAAGGGAATGCATAAAACATCGGAAGACAATATATTTTTTCTTATTAATTCTTACATTATCCACATCTCATTCTTACCACATTACCCAATATCTTACGGTCAAAAACCCAAATACTTACTTATTTACATTATCTTACAAACACTGTCTCAAAGTTGATTACTAAATATGAATAGACTAAACTAACTACTTACATTAACTAAAGGCTGTTGCGAATTACTGGAACTGATAGTGCTATTCTTCTTTGCCTGGAAAATATAATTTTCCATAAGCTGAAAGCTCGTATGAATGACAGAAATAGATAAAAAGTTTTATGCCATGGAATAGAAATACTTCTTAATTAAAACATGTATTATTCTTATAAATCATTAATTCTGTAAACTATATATCTTTTCAGTCTTTCTTAACCTTTTATTCTTACCAAAATACCACAGAATCCATATTGGCCTTCTTAACTATTAGGGGGTAAGCCTTTCAACTGGTGGGTTCAAACGGAAAATGGTGGTGATCGGATGAACTGCCTGCAAAAGAAAGAAATGTTAGGCTACCGACAGATGTCACCGGTAGACCCTCCGATGATTAAGTTAGCAAGGGTTTTAGAGAGAAAGAAAGCAAATGGATAGAGTTTTGGCTCTAGGAGAAAGTGTACCTCAAACATTGAATGCTCTCCTCTATATATAGGATCATCATCGAGTGTATAGCACGCGCTTCGGTGTGAGTAAGCCTCCACCCTATGCCATTGGATAGTGCATCTGTCCCCCATGTGCGCATGTGTGGCACCTGACAGCATTGGGCGACAAAAAGCTGAAAAGGTGGTCTTCCATGCTGCGTGAATTATGGAAAAACTGATATCTCTGTCAGGCGTGTGTCTATCACGTATGGAGAATCGGGGATGCTGTCTCCCATGGGAATCTTCCCTGCAGTCGAGGCTGATGTCCTGTCTAGCCGAAGGAGCACCCTTTGACGTTTTGGGAGTCATCGACAGGGAGATGTCCCTGGGCAATGAACCTTCTAGGCCGAAGTGAGCCCCGGGGAACCCCCTCCGTCGGCCCTTCATCTGCTCGGTCGCATGGCCTCTGCTTGGTGATCTGGTCCTCATACCGAATGTTCGTGGCTCCGGTCTCTCTTTTGGTTCGGCCCCCAACAATAGCCCCTCAACTCCTTTGGCCGAAGCATTTTGGCCGACGCGGGGTTGACTTGATGTGACACTCTAGTCTAAGGTGTCACTTGGAGTCCCAGAGGGGAGATCCGGGTCGATGGACAAGTCCCACATCGCTTGGTGAATGTAAGTTGTGTGTACTATAAATAATAGATCATGAACCTACCTTGCACAAGGCCTTTTAAAGCCATGCGGGCGTTAAAGCCCATTGGAACTTTCCAGTTAAGCGTGCTCGTCCTGGATTAGTCCAACGATGGATGACCCATTGGGAAGTCCAGTGGGATTTGGTGGCCAAAGCGGACAATATTGTGCAGGGTGGGAGCTGATCATTACATATGGTATCAGAGCCTGCACCAACTGGAAATGTGGGACTAGGAGGATAATCTTGACCCCACACGAGGACGTATGGTCCAAGTGGGGGAGATTGTGACACTCTAGTCTAAGGTGTCACTTAGAGTCCCGGAGGGGAGATCTGGGTCGATGGACAAGTCCCATATCGCTTGGTGAATGTAAGTTATGTATACTATAAATAATAGATTATGAACCTACCTTGCACAAGGCCTTTTAAAGCCGTGCGGGCGTCAAAGCCCATTGGAACTTCCCAGTTAATCGTGCTTGTCCTGGATTAGTCCAAGGATGGGTGACCCCCTGGGAAGTCCAGTGGGACTTGGTGGCCAAAGCATACAATATTGTGTAGGGTGAGAGCGAATTTTTACACTTGAAGCCATAGAGATATGCCGGTGCCGAAGGCGGAGAATGTCGGACCACTTGAGTTGCATGGGAATTTGGACCTCTGACAACTTTATTAACTGTCGCTTTGATTTTGATGATGTGTCGCCTTCTGCATTGATGATGCGTCTGCCAAAGAGTCACATCAATAGGTGACAACCTCGGTGACCAACACGCACCTGAAATGACGGAATGACAGGCCACATGTTGTGTTGTCATTGGTTGGCCCTGTGTTGGATGGGACAACGTGCACCCATGCAGGTCACTTGGCGGCATCGGTTCACTGCAATGGTGTCATTTGTTAGAGCTTGTTTGAGAGTGTGTGGGGTGTTGGTTAATGGGTTAGTAAAGTTTGTCTTGTGGCATAATTAGTGAGGTAACATTGTATTCGTGTTGTGCAGTTGTGTTGAGAGTGTTGGGGTAGAATATGTCTCTTTTGGGTTGAATGCACCGACTTAGCTATATAGAATTTTTTGTGATCGGGTGTGTGTAGTTCGTGTCATGTGGTGTAGGAATGACTGTGGAGGATTGTTTTGAGAAGGCGGATGGCCAACACATCTCAAATCAAACTTCATAATTCACTCTGGTACCGCACTAAGTGGATGTGCGGGTTTTTGTGTATGAGTTTTGGAGTCTTGACCTTTGGCTCGATAATTTGTAGTTATCTAGAGTGGTATGAGTGATGAGGTAGTTGTGACCATTCTTGTATTTGCATAGTCATGATCCTATGATTCTTGTTGAGTTCAAATATCCTCATCCGGAACCGTTGGAGTAGTGCGGTGTATAGACACCATGTCTAAGCCTATCCTAGACGAGCCATATAAGTTGTTGTCCCTTCTCTTGGTCGATGTTCAAGCTTGTCCACTCATCAAGAAGTTTCCTTGCTTCGCGGTTGACTCATCGTTAGCTCATTTGGAGTATTCGTGTCGTATCGGAGTATCCGTGTCGTATCAGAGTATCCGTGTCCTATCGGATCATTCGTATCGTATCAGAGTGGCATAGTGGAAACATGATGTTTTCTTCTTCTTGACGGGTTCTTTCTCCTTGACGTAGCATCTCCGGGTGTATGTGCACGTCATCCTACCATATCCCTTATTTTTGGTACCTCTTGGTGTCGGTTGCGGCTGGAGGTTTGGGTTGTGTTGGCTATCCTTTTCGTTGATTACCTTGTGATTGTAGCTAAAACATATTGAGAATCAACCTTTCTTCGCTTGGCCGGACCACAAGCTTGGAACGGCCGGCAAAACGAAAGACAAGCGGATCCACTGCACCTATCATAAGGAGCAAGGACATTTCACGACCAGGTGCAAACCCTTCAAGTCGTACTTAGAGCTCCTGGTGCAGCAAGGACACCTAGCCCGATGGGTTGATCAGCAGAAGACACTGGAGCTCGCCCAGAGGTCCGGACATCCCATTCAGCCGGAGGAGGATGTCCCGACAATCAACGTCATCCACGGGCCACTCAATAAGGAGGCTGCTGCCCGTCTCAGAGCAGAAATCGACCAGGCCTCCGCCCCAAAGTAGGTGCTCACGGTCGGTTTTGGTCTCAAACGGAAGCAGCCATCCGATCGTTCGGGATGGTCCATAACTTTCACAGAGAAGGATCTTGACCGAGTCCGGCTTCCTCACAATGACGCCCTGGTCGTCACCCTACGCGTCGGACCAGCCAACGTCCGGCGCATCCTTATCGACCAAGGAAGCTCTGCAGAGGTAATGTATTTTTCCATGTTTCAGGCACTAAAGCTTTCCTCTGATGCTTTGCAGCCAGCCGACGTCCCCTTGGTCGGATTTAATGGGGCTCCTGTTTGGCCCCTCGGCAAGATCGTTCTCCCGGTTCGGGCAGGATCCAAGACAATTGACATGGAGTTCATTGTCGTCGACGTCCCTAGTCCATACAACGCCATCCTTGGCCGGACCTGGATCCATTCCATGCAGGCGATCGCCTCAACCTACTACCAAGTTTTCCGGTTCATTGGAGTCTCCGGATGACAGGAGGATATTCATGGCGACCATGCAGCATCAAAACAGTGCTACATCTCGGCTGTCCTGGAAAACAAGCAGATGAAACAAGTTCAATGGGTAGAAGTTTCGGACACCCCAGTCCTCGAAGATGTTGGCGCTCCGGCCACCGAAAAGGCAGTCGAAGAACTCATCACGGTACCGATCAATGAGGATGGTAGCCAGACGTTCCTTATCAGGTCCTCACTTTCTCCTACGGACCAAGAGAGGTATGTGAAGTTTCTAAAAGCCAACATAGAGTTCTTCGCTTGGACTCTATATGAGATGCCCGGAGTGGACCCGTCGTTCATCTGTCATCAGTTGAACGTAAGTCCATCTCGACACCCCGTCGTCCAAAGATCCCGACGCTCCTCTCTGGCACATACCCAGGCAGTCGTAGAGGAAGTGGACTGGCTGTTAGAAGCAGGTGCCATCCAAGAAGTCCAGTATCCCACCTGGCTGCAAACACAGTGGTCGTCAAGAAGAAGTCCGGGAAATGGCGAGTCTGTGTTGACTACACCAATCTCAACGATGCCTGTCCAAAAGACTGCTTTCCTTTGGACCGGATCGATCAGCTAGTCGATGCCACCGCCGGACACCAAAGGCTCAGTTTCATGGACGCCTACAGGGGCTACCACCAGATTTCAATGGCCAAAAGGAGGATATGGAGAAGACAGCCTTCATCACCCCCAAGGGGGTGTACTGCTACAAAGTTATGCCCTTCGGCTTGAAAAACGCCAGAGCAACCTACCAGCGGATAGTCTTTCGAATGTTCTCTCGGCAGATCAGGGATACAATGGAGGACTACATTGACGACATGGTCGTTAAGAGCAAGCGCGCAACCGACCACCTCCAGCACCTGTTAGAGGTCTTCGAGATCCTGAAGAAGCATGGGCTCCGTCTTAATGCCGAAAAGTGTGCCTTCGGCGTGGGCTCCGGCAAGTTCCTTGGCTATCTTGTCACCAGCCGGGGAATAGAGGCAGACCCCTCCCAGGTCACTGCAGTAACGAGCCTCAGGCCTCCGGCCACCATCAAAGAAGTCCAGCGACTGACCGGCATGGCAGCGGCTCTTAACAGGTTTATCAGTCGGTCGTCTGACCTTTGTCGGCCGTTCTTTCAAGCCATCAAAACCAGCCGGCGTAACTATAAGTGGACTGAAGAGTGCGATCAGGCTCTTCAACAGCTCAAAAAATACATCTCCAGCCCGCCGGTATTGGTCACACCGAAGGACATGGAGCCTCTCATCCTTTATCTCGCTGTCTCCCAGCATGCCGTCAGCTCAGTTCTCTGCCGAGTGGAGGCAACGGACCACCAGCCGGTCTACTACACCAGCAAGACCCTTCTTCCCGCCGAAACCAGGTACTTGCCCCTCGAAAACCTTACTCTTGCTTTGGTTTCTGCTTCCAGGAAATTGCTACCCTACTTCCAGCAACACACCATAACTGTTTTGACGGAGAATCCGCTAAAGGCAGTCCTCCGGAAGACCGACCTCTCCAACCGGATCTCAAAATGGGCAGTCGAACTGGCCAACTTTGACATCAAGTATCAGCCCAGGACGGCCATCAAAGCCCAGGTGTTGGCCGACTTCGTCACAGAGTTCTCTCCGGGGGTCATCCCACTAGAAGCTCGGCACAGTCTCCGGCCATTACCCCAGATCTACAGGTCACCTCCTCATCCGCTGCTCCGCCTTCACAACGCTCTGGCACTTGTGCCCAACGTCCGGCGGAACAATGGCAGCTCTTTCATGGGGACACTTGGAGATTGCATGTGGATGGCGCATCCAACAATCGGGGCTCCGGCGCAGGGATCATACTAGCCTCCCCTGTGGGAGTCATCCATGAAAATGCCTTGACTATTGAATATCTGGCCTCTAACAATGAGGTAGAATACGAAGCTCTGATCTCTGGATTGCGTCTCGCCGCAGACATTGGGGTTGATGATATTGTCATCTTCAGCGACTCTCAACTGGTCGTCAATCAGCTGACCGGAGAGTATAGCGCTCGGGACGACCGTATGTATAAATATCTCAGCTCTGCCCTGGAAGAGTCAAAGAAGTTCAAAACCTTCCGGATTGAATAGATCTCGAGAGAATACAATTGCCACGTCGATGCCCTCGCGAAGCTGGCCTCCGCTTGCTCTATCGCCGACCAGCAATCAATTTCTTTTGGTGTCATCTCTCAACCGAGTCATGAACCTCCGATGCTAGAGGTGAACAATATATCAGAAGGCCCCAGCTGGATGGATGACGTTTTCGCCTTCCTCAAGTCAGATACCCTGCCGGAGGATCGGCGAGAGGCCCATCGTATCCGTTGTAAAGCAGCAAACTTCTGGCTGTCTCCAACGGAGGCCCTTTACCGACGGTCCAGGACCGGACCATATATGCTCTGCGTCTATCCAGCTCAGGTTCCGGTAATCCTCGAGGAGCTCCACTCCGGCAGTGGGGGATGTCACTCCGGCGGGCGATCACTAGCCCACCGAGCAATCACCCAAGGGTACTGGTGGCCGAAGATGCACAAGGATGCTGAAGACTATGTCAGAGCATGCCACAAGTGCCAACTATTTTCTCCGGAGATCCACTGTCCGGCCGAGGACCTTCAGCCGATCACAAGTCCTTGGCCATTCGCCCAATGGGGCATTGATATCGTTGGCAAGCTCCCAACCGCCCCTGGCGGGTTCAAGTTCCTCATCACAGCAACCGACTACTTTACAAAATGGGTTGAGGCTGAACCCCTCGTCACCATCACAACTGCCGACGTCAAGCATTTCATTTGGAAGAACGTAATCTCCAGGTTCGGCGTGTCCTATGCCATAGTGTCGGACAACGGCACCCAGTTCGTCGGTGATCTTGTTTACAACACATGCGAAGAGCTCGACAGCAGATTCTTCAACTCCACCCCTTACTATTCTCAATGCAACGGTCAGGCCGAAGCATCAAACAAGACCATTTCAGCTGGTCTCAAGAGAAGGCTGGAGTCAAAGAGGGGGAAATGGGAAGAGGAACTCTCGCATGTACTCTGGGCCTACCGGACCACTCCACGTTGGTCAACCGGCCAGACACCATATTCTATGGCCTTCGGTGTGGAGGCAGTCATCCCTATCCAGGCTGGGTTCTCAACTATCCGGATGCAACATTTTGATCAGCCAACAAACGATTCGGCCCTGGTTGCCGACTTGGACCTTGTAGAAGAAAAGAGGGAGTCCGCCAGGATCAGACTAGCCTCCTATCAACAAGAAGTAGCCAGGGGCTTCAATAAAAACGTCCGTGTCCGGACATTCAAACCAGACGAATTGGTCCTCCGGAAGGTGGTCCTAAAAAGCATAAAGCAGAAGCTCATGCCAAACTGGGAAGGTCCGTTCAGAGTCATAAAGATAGTCGGCAAAGGAGCCTACAAGCTGGAAGAAATGGACGGCACGCCTGTCGGCAAGCCATGGAATGCCCTGAACCTCAGAAAATATTATCACTAAATTGTATCAAAAATGTTGAAAGATTAATAAAACTTTTTGGGTCTCCAAAACCAGTCCGGTGCACTCCATCTGTCGGCAATTCCATACTTCCAATCACTTCCCCATCCTTTGGCCAAGCCTCCGGCAGTCTCCTGCCAGGCTTCTATTGGCCGAGGGCCCTTATTTGACCAAGCCTCTAGCAGTCACCTACCAGGCTTCTGTTGATCAAGCTCCCTTCCTTGGTCAGGTCTTCAGTAGTCATCTGCACCGTCCCCCGACCAAAAGAAGGATTTTCGCCACAATGACCGAGCCTCCAGAGAACATCCGCCATGCTTCTGTCGGTCCTGGCACAATACCCTCACGGGTTCGCCCTTTGACCGAGCCTTCAGCAGTCGTCTGCACCGGCCTCCGGTCAAGGATTTTCGCCACAATGGCCGAGCCTCCGGCGGTCATCCGTCAGGCTTCTATCGGTCCTGGCACAATACCCTCATGGGTTCGCCCCTTGACCGAGCCTTCAGCAGTCGTCTGCACCGGCCTCCGGTCAAGGATTTTCGCCACAATAGCCGAGCCTCCGGCGGTCATCCGCCAGGCTTCTGTCGGTCCTGGCACAATACCCTCATGAGTTCGCCCCTTGACCGAGCCTTCGGTAGTCGTCTGCATCGGCCTCCGGTCAAGGATTTTCACCACAATGGTCGAGCCTCCGGCGGTCATCCGCCAGGCTTCTGTCGGTCCTAACACAATACCCTCATGGGTTTGCCTTTTGACCGAGCCTTCAGCAGTCGTTTGCACCGGCTTACAATCAAGGATTTTCGCCACAATGGCCGAGCCTCCGGCGGTCATCCGCCAGGCTTCTGTCGGTCCTGGCACAATACCCTCATGGGTTCACCCCTTGACCGAGCCTTCAGCAGTCGTCTGCACCGGCCTCTGGTCAAGGATTTTTGCCACAATGGCCGAGCCTCCGGCGGTTATCCGTCAGGCTTCTGTTGGTCCTAGCACAATACTCTCATGGGTTCGACCCTTGACCGAGCCTGCAGCAGTCGTCTGCACCGGCCTCCGGTCAAGGATTTTCTCCACAATGGCCGAGCCTCCAGCGGTCATCTGCCAGACTTCTGTCGGTCCTGGCACAATACCCTTATGGGTTCATCACTTTTGGCCAAGCCATCGACAGTTATCTGCCAAGGCTCTTGTCGGCCAGGATGAAAGATACCGGAGACCAGGCCACCGGCAGTCATCTGCCAGGCTTCTGCGGGTCTCATTCTAATGGATAAGATGCCCGGATCATGCTAAGGGGACTGGTAAACCCCTTAACATGTCCGGAGGGCAACCCTTGTAAACTTTTATGCAACAACTCAAGCAAGAGAGGCATTCACACATTCATTAAGAAGAGAGAGTCAACGTTCGGAAGATGACAACAAAATTTTTCCAAAAACAAAGCAAAAGAAAAAGTAGAAAAGGGGAAGCCTTCAGTTTTGTTCCGAAGGGTGCTCCTCTCTGTCGGCTCCTTCCTCTTCTCCTTCTTCATCATCTTCCTCGACCTCCAGGAAGGTCTCCTCAACCGGGATCAGCGTCACCTGTACCTCTTCGACGTACCTTCGGGCGGAATGACTCTCAGGGACGCATGCTTTCTGCAGCGCCAAGTCGTATCCGTCCCGGTGGCCCTTCGTATAGCCGGGGGTGTAGCTGTTTTTGTGTTGTTCAAGCACTTGCGCCCGACATTGCTTCCCGAAGGTGTCGTGGGCGTCCTCCAGGCCTTCCCCATAGCCGGTCCTATTGGCTGCCTTGGCCGAATCCTCTCCCTTCTTCTTCTCAGCTGCCAGCTTTTTCTTGTATGAGCGCCTCTCATGCTGAAGCGTCTTATCCAGGTCAGCACTCTTCTTCTTCTCCTGCTCCAATGCCTTCCGCAGGTTCGCAATCTCAGTGTCCTTTTCGGCCGCCCACTCCCTAAGCCAGATCCTCTCGCTCGCAGCATACAAAAACTTGTCATATACAGAAGAGAAGCAGGCGAGGCCCTGCAAAAATTGACAATCAGTCAGCAAATAGCATGAAGTAAAGAGATCCGGAAAGTTGGCCGAGATAATACCTCAATAATACAAGAGAAGCCCTTCTCTACCCTTCCAGCATAGGTCTCCGGCAGAGAAGCTGTGTTGCCCGGAGACTCCAACATCTTGGCAAATCTTACCCCCAGCTCGTTGTGCACTGCCACACTGTCGGCAGCCAGAACATTAGTGCCATCAGGCCAGGTCAGCTGAGGTTGCCACACCTCATCAACACCTACCGGTCGCTTGCCGCGGTCTCCGGCAGAGAATGAAGGAGTCCTCCCCTGGGCCTATCGTGTCTGCTCCTCGGGCACCACCACCACCACCGCTGCTTGGACTCCGGACGCAGCCAGAGGAGTCCGGGAGTCGTCACCATCTCCAGCCGGACCAAGAGGTCCTGGGGTCGCAGGAACACCAGTAGGGACATCTTTTGATGAGGCACCCTCCGTCCCTTATGGGCCCCTCTTCCTCCTTCTGACATAGTCACCCATAAGGGGGGGAGCCTCTGCCTCAAATCCTTTTCTGATTGGCATCTCTGAAGATTCGGGCAATCTGGCAGCTTTCCGGCTAACCGCTCTCTTTCTCTCGTCCTCTAAAAAGGACAGGTAGGTCGGTCGGTACTCAAGAATCCAAGGAATGTCCCTGTGAGGAAGTACCCGGAGCGTAGCAAGATGAATGTTGTCGGCCTGGTTCTTCAGCCGGAGGGTTACTTTTGAAAGGGCTGCAAAACAAAAAGTGTAATCAATCGGTATAGAAAACAGCAGATTAATTGAAAGCATGAAGACTCAACAAGGATTACCGGGCGACCCCTTCGCAGTCGGAATGGGTTTGCTTCTATCAGCGGGGCTATTATAGCCTCCGGACACCACTACATAAATGTCAGCCCATTTCTCAAAATCCGACAGACGGGTGAAGAGGTCTCCGGATCCAGACTGAGCGCTCAAAAAATAACGCTCGGATTTCTTATTCTGAGAAAGTGTGAAGAGGGAAAAGAGGTCCTCAACAGTAAAGACGAGCCCCTGGGTCCGGCATAGTTTCCCGATGCAGCCGGCGACCCTATATGTGTTTCCAGAAAGTTGGGCTGGGGAAATCCCATACTCACACAGGAGGTCCCTCAAAACTCGTCAACGGGCAGCTAAAGGCCTCCCTCGGTAATAGCCATAAGGGGAATGGCGATGCGATCATCGTCATATGGCACTTCCGCCGACTCGTAAAGCAGCTCTGTTGTGACATCATTGGGAATGGCATACTTCTCCCGAAAGTTCTCCGGTAGAGACACTCTGGTCTTAGAGTATTGCAAGTATGGGCAATATCGTCTACCGGAGGGTCCAGCTTCCTCCACTACCTCAGTGGCAGCCTCTGCAGGAACAACAGGAGCCGGCGGGTAGCGAACGCCCACTGGGCTTGCCGATTCGACGGCCCTGCCAGCCTCATCCCTAATATCTGGAGTCGACGACGACGATTCTGCGTCGGTCTGGACATCAGAACCCATTTCTACATCTGAGCCCATCTCCACATCAGAAATTGATCGGGTGTCATCGAAGTCTGACATCTTTTGCTCACATCCTGTCGGACAATCAAAACGAAAGTTAGAGGGCGATAAATCCCCATGCTTGGGGCTTGCGCTGACTCTACTTACCCTCCGCCAAAGGGCCTATAACCCATTCGGCAAGAGGGATGACAGTCCGGCAGACAGGTAGTCGGACTAACGAATCTCTCACCGATCGGGCAGGAGACCGCTATAATAAAGGGAAGAAATGCATAAACTACTGAGGTCCGGATGATACCTGAATGAAAAAGAGAAAAAGGAAGACTAGGAAGCTTGAGAGAGTCCAGAAGCGAGGCAGTCGGAAGAAGCAGGAGTCGGAGAGCAGTAATCGCAGAGTAAATACTCCAACTACCAAGCATCTGTATTTATAGACGAGGGGAGGAGGCCAGCTGCCCCGTACAGATATCGAAGCGACGGCTCTAGCCAATTGGCGGCGGGTGCGAATATCGAAGGGACGTCCCATCCGTATGAGCCAGCGCCTCCATCCAACCAAGAGATGACATGTGGACAATTCAGAAGCAATGGTTAAAAAGTAATCATTACGGTTCAGGGACGCGCCGGACAGCGCGCGTGCATCAAAACCCCCGACTCTGAAGCTTCTCGAATGATAATAAGCCTCCGGCAACCTTATTCCACGCCCGGCCCAACGGACCGATCAGCGTCCGGCAAAAGTGAATCAATCCTTTCTAACAAATTGAAAAGAATTGAGGGGCTATTGTGGTAGCCAGACCATATTCCTATTGGGCCGGACCCCATCATCCGGATCAACTCAAATAATCCGGACCCAGTTCAAACATCCCAGAGCAATCCAGGGCCATCGCCCTCACGGACCTCCGGACATATACTGCAGTTGGAGGATAGAACCGTCGGTTCATCATGTGTTCTTCGGCAACCTAAGCAGTCCCACCGGACACCCGAAGGAGCCAAGCCGGGCCGGCCACGCGGTCTCCTTCAACCTCCGGCATACCCATCCGGATGTCAAGAAAGCCCATCGTCTCCACTCCCCACTGGGAGAAGTAACAACTTCCACCGACGGACGGTCCTATGCCGGAGGGGTCCACCATCGGCAACAACAGGGAGCAATGACCTCCGGCAGGTGGCACTCGGGTCGGCCGTATAAATGCTGACGTGGCTCGGGTTGGTTCAGCGGCCCAACAGTACTATAGGGCTGATGTCAGCACCCGGTCTTCCCCCCGTGTGCATCACACACTTGCATATTTGGCGCCAAGTCAGGATGTCTATATATACTCCATCAAGGTACTGTTCACAGGACAGACAATATGGCATCTCTCCGATCGCTCAACTTACAGTTTTCTCTCTCTTACCGTCGCTGACTTTTCCATCGGAGGCCCCTCTCGGTCGCTGCCGACCGGTGAGCACTGACCCTTGTGTTGCAGGAGCCAAGCAGGTGATCCCCTTTTTCTCTTATAGGTGACCGCTCATCTATCCGGAGCACTCATCCTAGTCGTCCGTTTAGCATCCGAAGGACTCGAAGAACCCCCCGGACTTTCAGTCACCACAATTGGCGACTCTGCTGGGGACGCTCATTCCCAGACTCAGGTGACCGACAGTTTGAGTGTTTCAGAGTTGTTTCGGAGCATTGGCTGGTGGCTCGTCCGGACCAAGGATGGTCTCGTCTGGACGAGTGAGCAGAAGGTTTGAGGAAGTGCTTCAGGAGATCTCATCCAGACCAGGAGTGGTGCCCGTCTGGACGAGGGGGCTCGTCCAGACGAGGAATGGGTACCGTCCAGATGGCGGTGCCGAAAAATGTGTTTTAAGTTAGGGTTCCCATCATTTTGCTCGAACCAAACATATTTCTATCTCCCTCTAACTCATCCGAATGCCCCCCTCCCATTTTCTCTCCCTTCTCTCATCCCAAACTCCAAATCCATGGAGATTCAATGGATCCTGCCTTCACACACATCGATCCCCTCTTCTCTCTCTCTATACAACCATGCCCATAGATCGTGCACTGGAGTTCAAACCCTCACCTAGGGTTTCGTGGATCTTCGATTGAGGTAGAGATTCCTATCCCTCTTGTTTCTATCTTTGGTTTTCTCCTTCTCCCTATAAGATTTTCAAGAAATTTTATGTATGTATGTGTATTTTCGAATTCACCCTTGTGGACTGTGTCTATTCTTCAATTGGTTGAGTATATATGTTGTGTAGGGTCTCATTGAACTCCCTACGGACTTAATTTGTCGATCCCTCACTTGATTTCGAAAAACCCCAATTTTTGTGAAAACCCTAACTTTCGAGTCTTGAAGTAAATTGGGGCAAATGATTGATTTTAATTGCAATGGTCAATTAATGGGTCTAGTAAGTGTTTCGACACATTGAAATCAAGAATTGAAAGAATTGTGGTGGAACTCATATTTTGGGTCTAGTTGTACGATTAGGAGGCGTTGCCTTAATCACGTTAGAATTAATGAACGAAAAAAAAATTTTAAATGAAAGATCCTAACATGAGAGTATATTGTGGTTGGCTACATTATGGGACCTTGTCCCCAGGATATTGATCTTTGAGGGGCCAATTGGGACACTCACGACATTGTGCAATGGGGTTTGCTAGAACCTCCCTGCGAGTTGGGGAATGTGAGGAATTATCGGTTAGTTGGTTGATCACCTACTAGCGCGGAAATAGCCGAAACCTAATAACTCAGTTGATTCGAGATTAAGGAATTGGTATACTAGAAACCAATCTCCTTGGAAGTTGATAAAAATTGGTATATTAGAAATCAATATTTTGAACGGAACGAAAATAAGTCTTTTGGAACGCTTAGGATTTGGTAGATTGAAAACCAATTTCTTACTTTTTCAGAAAGCAAGTCTTTTGGAAAATCGTCGTTTCCTTCCTTTGTTTAGAGAAAGTGAGTCTTTGAAAAATAAAGTGTCTACACACCGTGGTTGGTGTCGTTGGGTCTTTTGGAAACATCAAGTGTTGAACTTGTATCAAAGAATGAAATGTGAATGTTTTAACTTAGAAAATGTAGCGAGATCCCTATGCATACATGTTTACATTTTTTGCCCTATCACACACATGCACCCCAATTTTAGAGATACTTGATTATAGATTTCTCTACTAGGCGGTGGTACCTAACTCTCTATTTTATAGGTACTTGGCTTCTTTGGATTGGAGCCGCGTCTTCGGGCTCCTTGCTGGGCTTCGGAGTTGGTTACACCGTAGATGATAGGTCTTTTTCATTATCTTCATTTGTATTGTCATTTATTCATTTCAGTTGTATATTGTAATCGAACTATGTTATAAAGTATCGCAAATCATGTATTGTTTCATTTGTACCATTTTCTTACCATTCATGTAATATGGAATATTATGGTGGTAGATGTTTTATTTCCACACTTTAGTTTCAACTAATTAGCATCTTCAAAAAAATGATTTCAAATTTTGAGGACGTTACACGAACAATCCTTAATAAGATATCCTCTCACTTTACATCTTTAACATCCCGCCTTTTGAGGAATGAGATCCTAAATTTTCTTTACTCTGTTGCCGCTACATCACATTCCCAAGCTACAGTTACTCTATTTTCTTTTAGATAATTCTCTAATAGCCTATAATAAGCCTTAATTAATTTGTATACTCTGCCTTTCATGGTTAATAAATTTATTGTCTGATCCTTTCTACGGATATTGACTATCCATTCAAGACTTCAATACCATTCTTTTCTTCTATCTATTTTTTTTCAACATCTCCAATACTATCTTTGATTTATTTATCAATCGCCTGATGTTTTTCTCTTGCAGGAATGCAACACGTAGTTGGATTCGAGGATTTAACCTTATTTAAAATCTTTCACACATGGCCTTCTCCGTCATTGCCATAAATGGCATCAAAAGAGATAATGTCGTAAACTTAATTATATGCCCAATCATTGTTATAACATTCCATTCCAATAATAAAATCTTCTGATTTTTCTTATTCTGAAAACGTCAAGAAAATTTCTTTTAATTAAATGTTTCCTCAAAACTTTCCCCTCTAACGATTGACTCGTTATCTATTCCAATTGACATAGCAGTCAATATTGTTTCTGCAGATTCTACCAATGATATGCCTCTACTGAAAGCATAAATATGGCCAAATCTCAACTTATACTCATCTGAAATCCCTAAAATCTCAAGTATCCACATACTCCTCGTCAACCAATTCTCCGTGTTCTCTTCCTCATCTAAACTGGTGGTGTTGGTGGTTTTTCAAAATATCCAACTTGCATTTCCCCTATTCTAACAATAACTTCTTAAAACTACCTTACCGAATCAATTCCTCCTTTTTTGCATGCTTTTTTTGAACTTCTTATTTTTACCAAATAGAGGTTAATGATACCTCATTTTCAATTTATCAATTATACTCCAAACCAATATCACTCTATCAAATAACAGAATCATAATATACTCATAAATTTAATACGATCTTTATCGTCCTCTCCACTAAACTCAACGACACACCATATAGTCCGCTATCCTAGTTGACTCAATATGTCTACAGAACCTTCTAAACCTCAGCTCTGATACCAAAACCTGTCATGCCGCAATCCGGATAATTATCATGGTAACTACCCAATAGAGTGACATGGCAATATCAGAAACACATATCTAACAATATCTCAAATAAATCTCACCAGACTACAAGGTATGCCTGAAATAAAAATCTTAATTGAGTAATAAAACTCATCACACCCTGTACTGGAAATATACAACTAACATCTGCACATTGGGCAACATGCCCTGGCCCAACCCACATAACTGTATAAAAATAAAGTACATCTCTCTGATACAACCAAATAATAAAACTCTATCTGCATAACAAAATAATAGAACTCTAATAAAATACTACTCAACTCACCTACTGAATGACTGTAGAAAAGACTCTCACTCCTACAGCTGGACAAGTGGACATCTAGTTAGCATTAATCAATGAACACCTGAAAGGGGGAAAGAGTATAAAACCCATCAACGACGACGGATCAGTGAATACTATAGAATAATATAACTAAGAGCAGTTATGGATCATGTTACTTTTCAAATCCAACTCAAACTTTTTCAAAATATTTCTGCTAACTCCTTTTCTTTCAAAATCCATTTCCAAAGAATCCATCTTTTATTTATTTCTTTAATAAAACCATTTCACTTTATAATATTTCATTTATTACTTTTCATATCCTCATTTCTAATACTTCTCATCTTTGCAAAAGCCAACTTTCTTATAAAACTCATCTTTTT
>NMUG010000615.1:0-21228 GCA_002855965.1 Monotropa hypopitys | reverse complement strand
TATCTCTAAGGAGAATTACTCCAAATTATGCACCATGACTCAAGATTTGTCAATCTTATACCCATAATCCTTCAAGGATCCTTCTCTCATACTACAAATCCATATACATACTTACAACCATGAAATCGCTTCTCAAAACAGGAAATTAAATTATACAAAACTCTAGAGAAGATAAGATTACAAAGACTTACAAGATATGAGTGTGATTTTCTCAAGAATTTTACTCTTCTTCTTTAAGGGCCTTCAATGGATTCTCAATTTTCCCAAAGACTTCTGTCTCGCTTTCTCTCTCTTTCTAGATGTGTTTAGGTGTAAAAATGACTTAGAATATGTTTAGATACAACCCTTACCAAAAATGCCCTAAAACAATAACTATCGTAGAGCTTCGTCCGGACGAGACCCCATCCTTGTAACACTCCCAAAATTTGAAACATATTTTTTCCAAATAGAAAGTTGAGTGTTAAATAGATAAAGAGTATTCAACAAAAGGTAAAGTGCTATCTACCACGACACACTACTCATGACTAATATTATTACAATACATGATCTGCGATGAAATGAAATACATATGAAAGGATGCAAAGGGGGTTTACATCATAACCCTATACAACAGTGCATCAACTAAAAGAAAAGGGCCAAAATAGAATTTTATATAATAATCCCGTACAAGGTGGCCAACAGAAAACAAAAGAAGTATAGTACTGAAAAAGAGAACAATATGTAGCCTACAGTCCACTATAGCCCAAGTCCTGTGAAGGATCTAGCAGCTACTCCAAGTCAAGGAGACAAGGTCCTACAAAAGTAGAGGGTCAGGCACCACCACCTGGTAGAGATAATATATCTCCTAACGTCTATAATATTGGGGTGAAGGGGTGTGCTCATGCAAGGAATGTAATGTGACACAATGCAATGGATCTCGGTATTTTAAAACAGTAAGTCTTGTTCCAACATTCTACATCCGACTCATCGTCGGGTAAAAGTAGACCACGACTCAAGATAGAATTACCAACACTGGAAGTGACCCTACATTTTTCAAAACGACTCATTTTCATTCTTTTCAAAACAATTGGTTTCTATCATACCAATTAACTCGCATTATCCAGTGTTCCCATTTCGTTTCCCGCCCCTTATAAAGGTAAGGGCAATATCAATCAACATTTGAGTTTTAGGCTTGTTCTGCGCTAGTCGCTCGTCAAAAGACTAACCGATAGTTTCCTCGTATTTCCCAACTCGTCGGGAGGGGCCAGACAACCCCCCATTCCGCAATGTCGTGAGTGCTCATAGTAGCCATTAAGGGTATCCCAGCTACCCATAAATCAAAGCCAACTCAAGTTATCATATTAATTAGGGTCTTTAATTTAGTTTGATGGTCACATTCATTATTCCCGCACGAATAGGGCAACGCCTCCTAATTCGCCATATAGACCCAATTATGTGATTTTCCCGCATTATTTCCAAAACATGTCTTTTCTTCCCAAAACATTCCGCTCGTTCGCAAAACATTCATTTTGTTCGATTCATTACAAAAACATGGTAAGACATCGTTTTAACCCACAAGCGCCCAATGGAATCCCCAAACAAACCGTCTTTCCCCAAATTTGATTTTTACAAAATGACTACGACGCATTTTCACAAAATTGGGGCTTTTCGAAATTAGACTCGAAATCGAACAATTAACATCCTATGGAATTCATAGAGACCCTAGACATTACCCACAACCGACCAATTGACGAAAACAATAACCCATGAATGTTGATTTTGTATGATTGTTCAAAACTATGAATTTAAGTACAATCACAAGGGGGAAAGGATAAGACCGATACTATAAACGAGATGGATAGAAAACTCTACCTCGGTCGGAGCTCCGGTGACGCTCGTCGGAAAACTTTGCCGGAAAATCTCCATGGCCTACGTGAACCAAGCTCGCCGCCGCGAAGCCCTCGCGATGCTCTATGATGTCGCTAAGACCAAAACATCTAATGATCCACCAAACTCCATGAAATCAAGAGAGAGAGTTTTGAGAGGAGGAGAAAGACTTACCGATCGAGAACGATCCAAGCACGTTGCCACAGAGAGGAGAGCACGGGGAACGTCCTTAATGCTTCGCGTTTCTTCCGAAACTCCATGGATTGCCCACAAATAAAGAAAGAAGGGAGAGGGAGAGAAGAGGGAGGCTAGGGTTTGTAAATGGGGAAGAAGACCCCACAAAATCGGACCAAATGTATATATAGGACCCCCGCCTGATTTTATCGAAATGCCCTTCATTAATCAAAATCGCACACCAGTTTTACATAGGGTGACCGGTCGATAGAATAGGCTCGACCGATCGAGACTATTAAAAATGCCTCACTGACTTGCTGCGACCGGTCGACCACGGTATGGTGTACCGGTCGACAAGGCCAATTTTGTACTCGTTTAGAAAGATAGAATTTCCGAGAACATTTTGGCCATAACTTCTTCGTCCAGACTCTGATTGAGACGATTCAAGTTGCGTTGGATTCGTAATCACATTATCTACGACTTCCATGAATAAAGAATTTTGATTTATTGAACGAATGGAAATTAATTAAAATTTCTGGAGTGTGACAAACTACCCTCCTTACAAAAATTTCGTCCTCGAAATTTCCAAGGTAAAAGAACCGAGATACAACATCACGAGGAGAATACGCCCGAAGCACGAAACACGTGGATTCCCAATGAAAACTGGCAACAACAACAAAATAGGTCCATCATCGCAATCGACTCCGCAAAGCGGACACCCAACGACAATCGCACGTCGAACATTATCACCAAACTTACTCAAGAGAACGATACGCCGCAACTTGAAAAATACCCACAACACAAGAAATGCCAAAGAAGAATCGGAATTACGCAAAAGAATTCGTCCTCGAGGGAGTTAAGAAGTTCAAAAGAAATGGTTTCCGTGTACCCAAACATTTCCAAACCGTTCGATCAAGCAAGAACGTGTATTTCCAAACAAGAAGTATGGTACGAGTGCCAAACCGCAAGAATATCACCACGAAAAATTCCCATAAAAATCTAAGAAGCGTCACAACACCAAATGGACATGCCGAGAGGGCACCAAAGTACCGAAATGCCAAGGATACAGAGGGACACATCATGGATATGCCGACACGCGAAGGATATGCCAAGGACACACCGAGGATACGCCAACACACCAATGACACGCCAAGGACACACCGACACTCCAAGGACATGCCTAGGACATGCCGACACGCGAAGGACATGATTCGGATATGAGGATACAGTACCGACACATGGATACGATACGGATATGATGCCAACACGCGGACACGATACGGATACTCCAAATTTTCCAAAATATTTTTTGAAATTTTTGAGGAACAAAAGAGAGATTTCCTACCCCTACAAGGATGTCTACAACATCCCCATTATCACAAACGTGCGAAACAACGCCGAGATTAATTTCCAAACAAGATCGTAACAAGAGAGTCCAACCAATACGAGTGAGAATTTGAAAGCAAGACAAGCTACAAAGGATGGTCACACGACAACCGTACCACCCGAATCACCCCAAACAACCACAATGCCACCAAGAGAAGAACCAAACAACCAAAATCTCACATACCAACCCATACACACCTAGTGCGGTACCAGAATGACTAAGAAGTTTGATTTGAGATGTGCTGGCCAGTCACCTTCTCAAAACAATCCTTCATGGTCATTCCTACACTACATGACACGGACTACACACACCGGTCATGACAAACATCACCATAATCCAAGTCAGTGCAGTCGACTTCAAAGAGATACATACATTCTACCCCAACACTCACAACACAGCTGCACAACACAAAAGTAAATCCGTCTCACCGATCACACCAACTGCAATCCCATCCCACAGCACACTCTCAAACAAGCTACCATGAAGCAAGGAATCCTAGTGACGACTAGGATAAGGCATGAGTGCACACGACAACATTTCCAATAAGGATGGTAGAGACCATCGATCAGGTACACAGATCCACGAGAGTAGAAGAGACAATGAACAACCAAGGAACGACATCCACTCACCGCTCCCACAAAGGTTAAGCAAGGAGGAATTCCAAATGTGGAGAAGGGAGACACCTGGCCAACCACATTCCACAACCAAGACGAAGCGAAAGAATCACCCAAGCCATGATTCACCTCCTATAACCTCATACCAGAACGAAAAAGAAAACTCTAACTCTCGTCTTCAAATCCCAAGTAAACACACGATACCTCAATCCATCAACTAAATTATCCCACCTCTTCCATATCCATGACTTCAACCAAATCCACATCCCAAACTCTGAGTCACTGAGCAAGGTCACTACACTTCTATTTCTCAACCCAAAACCATTTTCCTCTCCACATTATCACCCAACAAAGCATGAAACTCAAATACCACTTCTAGGAAGAACCGTAAGATAGTCACACACGCACTATCACTCCAAAACATCAAGAGAGAACTAAAATCCTCAAGCCACTTTCCCAACTCATAACACAATAACCACCACTACATCGGATAAACACCAAGACATCCCAAAAATAGGTCCATCTCTCAAACCACCCAACAAGCCCAATCAACCAATCGAGACAATTCTAACACAAGGCTATCTCCTAAGTCGTTCCACAACCTAACTAACCAAATAACCAAATCACTGTGGACCCACACAATCCAGCCCTTTCCGGATGACCTCAAATCACAACTTAGTGCTTCCACAAGAACAAGATACCACACTAAAATTCCTTCATCCTTCTCTCTCAACCAAGAAGCAACCACAAGGCACTAAATACAATACAAATCCTCAAGTAACCTTAAATCACAAGTCAAAACTAACTCTCGCATCAAGTAAGGGTAGAGCACTACCACCACTAACATCAACCACTTGGTACTAGTCCGCAAAGGGAACCTACCATCCCAAGGACACTTCACATCCCAAGTGAACCACATACATTCTCTGCCATGACAAGGCCTTACCACACTGAGACATTCTCACTTCCCAAGGAGGTCACAATCGCTAGACCACCAAGTGCTAACACATCAAGGAGCAACTACTAGTCACAATCCCACAAGCAAGGTCATATTGAGATTTCACAACTTACATAAGGAACGAGATGTACCAGGGAGACCCAATCAATCCCAAAGGTAAACAACCATCAACTACAAGGCTATCCAACGAGAGGCCTACCACGCAATTGGAGTGGGAGTCAAAACTCAACCATTGAGAAAACAGTCAACACCAACGGTGCAGATGACAAGTTCCAGATATCAATCGTCAAAGAGTGAAACGGAATCCAAAGCTCATTCACAAGAGCACCACAACTACCCAGTCGTAAGGAACGACTATCAAACCGACATCAGAGGAAAGACACCACTCCTACAAGAAGGAGCCAACAACAACCTCGCCTAAGAGCAAAAGGAGGAACTCAAGGAATGATCATTCAACCACACGCAAGATCATCATCCTCACTAGGAGGGCAAATGAGAGTCACCTCCACTAACTGCCACAAGGTCCATCATCTGCTACCAGAAATAGGCTCAAAAGCCACGACGACGACAACAAGAATCTTCTTCCTATGAAGGAATTGGCTTGACAAGCCACCACTGCAACCGCCAACGATCGATATCGAGGAATAAGGTGCCAAACCACTATCAGAACCAACGAAGAAACTCATCCACGTCCTAAGAACAAGGGACTCAAAATAGTTTACCAAGCTAGATTAGGAATTACCACTATCACCCAGAGGATACTACCAGAACAAACAAGTCCAACACCCACAAGATCCTCTAACAGATGCCAAGACAGGCTCGAAAGTCACCTCATCATAGATAAGAATTTGCTCAAAATTCCTAAGGAACAACAAAAAGACCAACTCGAAGGAGTAGACATCATGAATTTCCAAACCATCTTATTAATTTGAGTTATAAAAACTTGTTGTTTTATGAAATCCATGCAATGCACACATATTCAATGCCTAGATACACATGCCATGCACCCTAAATACAAATCCCCAAGAGCTACGCAAGAGAAACTGTGCACCCATTGAGACTAAAAGTCTCCCCCAATGTCCTAGGTAAATCGGAACGAGCGCTCTGATACCAACTGTAACACTCCCAAAATTTGAAACATATTTTTTTGAAATAGAAAGTGGAGTGTTAAATGGGTAAATAGTATTCAACAAAAGGTAAAGTGCTATCTACCACGATACACTACTCATCACTAATATTATTACAATATATGCTCTGCGATGAAATGAAATACATATGAAAGGATGCAAAAAGGGTTTTACATCATAACCCTATACAACAGTGCATCAACTAAAAGAAAAGGGCCAAAATAGAATTTTATATGATAATCCTGTACAAGGTGGCCAACAAAAAACAAAAGAAGTATAGTACTGAAAAAGAGAACAATCTGCAGCCTACAGTCCACTATAGCCCAAGTCCTGTGAAGGATCCAGCAGCTACTCCAAGTCAAGGAGACAAGGTCCTACAAAAATAGAGGGTCAGGCACCACCGCCTGGTAGAGATAATCTATCTCCTAACGTCTATAATATTGGGGTGAAGGGGTGTGCTCATGCAAGGAATGTAATGTGACACAATGCAATGGATCTCGGTATTTTAAAACAGTAAGTCTTATTCCAACATTCTACATCCGACTCATCGTAGGGTAAAAGTAGACCACGACTCAAGATAGAATTACCAACACTGGAAGTGACCCTACATTTTTCAAAATGACTCATTTTCGTTCTCTTCAAAACAATTAGTTTCTATCATACCAATTAACCCGCATTATCCAGTGTTCCCATTTCATTTCCCGTCCCTTATAAAGGTAAGGGCAATATCAATCAACATTTGAGTTTTAGGCTTGTTCCGCGCTAGTCGCTTATCAACAGACTAACCGATAGTTTCCTCGTATTCCCCAACTCCTCGAGAGGGGCCAGACAACCCCCATTGCACAATGTCGCGAGTGCTCACAGTAGCCACTCAGGGTATCCCAGCTACCCGTAAATCAAAACCAACTCAAGTTATCACAATAATTAGTGTCATTAATTTAGTTTGATATTCACATTCATTATTCCTGCACGAATAGGGAAACGCCTCCTAATTCGCCATATAGACCCAATTATGTGATTTTCCCGCATTATTTCCAAAACATATCTTTTCTTCCCAAAACGTTCCGTTCGTTCGCAAAACATTCATTTTGTTCGATTCATCACAAAACATGGTAAGACATTGTTTTAACCCACAAGCGCCCAACGGAATCCCCAAACAAACCATCTTTCCCCAAATTTGATTTTTACAAAAGGACTACGACACATTTTCACAAAATTGGGGCTTTTCGAAATTAGACTCGGAATCGAACAATTAACTTCCTAGGGAATTCATAGAGACCCTAGACATTACCCACAACCGACCAATTTACGCAAACGATAAACCATGAACGTTGATTTCGTACGATTGTTAAAAACTACGAATTTATATACAATCACAAGGGGGAAAGGAGAATACCGATACCATAAAAGAGAGGGATAGAAAACTCTACCTCGGTTGGAGCTCCGGTGACGCTCGCCGAAAAACTTCGCCAGAAAACCTCCATGGCCGGCATGAACCAAGTTTGCCTCCGCGAAGCCCTCGCGATGCTCTACGACGTCGCTAAGACCAAAACATCTAATGATCCACCAAACTCCATAAAATCAAGAGAGAGAGAGAGAGAGAGAGAGAGAGAGTTTTGAGAGGAGGAGAAAGACTTACCGATCGAGAATGATCCAAGCACGTTGCTGTGGAGAGGAGAGCACGTGAAACATCATTAATGCTTCGCGTTTCTTTCAAAACTCTATGGATTGTCCACAAATGAAGAGAGAAGGGAGAGGGAGAGAAGAGGGAGGCTAGGGTTTGCAAATGGGGAAGAAGACCCCACAAAATCGGACCAAATGTATATATAGGACCCCACCTGATTTTACTGAAATGCCCTTCATTAATCAAAATCACGCACCAGTTTTATACAGGGCGACCTGTCGACAGGATAGGCTCGACTGGTCGAGGCAATTAAAAATGCCTCACTGACTTGATGCGACCGGTCGACCACGGTACGGTGTACCGGTCGACAAGGCCAATTTTGCACTAGTTCAGAAAGATGGAATTTCCGAGAACATTTTGGTCATAACTTCTTCGTCCAGACTCCGATTGAGACGATTCAAGTTGTGTTGGATTCATAATCACATTATCTATGACTTCTATAAATAAAGAATTTTGATTTATTGAACGAATGATAATTAGTTAAAATTTCTAGAGTGTGACAATCCTCGTCCCGACAACGAGCTTCATCCGGACGGGACCTCCCCGTCGTCTGAACGACCAATCCCAAATTTCTTTGGTGAAGTCTATGGGCACTCATCTGGACGGGACCCATGAATGGTCTAGACGAGGACCTCAGAATGTCGCCCAAAATCTATAAATTTGACTCCTAGCCCTCCAAACTCAAATCCAAACACTTCTCCATCATTCTAGACATCAAATTGACATCCTAAGGTCAATCTATGACCTTTCCCAACTCACAAATAACCCCAAGTATAAATTTAAATGTCTATGGTGATAATCAAACTATCCCAAATAGCACAATATTTCATGCAAAAATGTTTAAAAGAATTATTTAATTAAAGTTAAGGAAATGGGTATTACAACTCACCCCCTTAGAAAATTGTCCCCAAAATTTAAAAGACATGTACCTGAAAATAAATGTGGATAGTCCTTCCGCATGCTATCCTCGCCTTCCCACGTAGCTTCCTCCATGCCATAATTCCTCCATAGGACTTTGACCCAACGAACCACTTTAGAGCGTAACTTATACTCCTTGCGGTCTAGGATCTTCACTGGTTTCTCTTCATACGATAGATCTTCTTTCAACTCTAACGGTTCCACTTCTAGTAGATGAGTCATATCATTCACATACTTCCGAAGCATAGATACATGAAATATGTTGTGAAGTAGAGACAACTCCACTGTTAATGCTAATATTTATGCCGTAGACCCCACTCTATCCACAATTTCATATGGCCCAATATATCTCAGTGCTAGTTTCCCCTTTCCCTTGAAACTAACAACCCCTTTCCAAGGAGAGACTTTCAAGAATATGTAATCACCAACCTCAAATTCTAGCTCTCACTGCCTATTATCTACATAACTTTTCTGACGGCTTTGCGCCACCCGCAATCTCTCTCTAATAAGTTTGACTCCTTTCGAAGCCACTTGTATCAACTCTAGACCCAAAATTTGGCGTTCGCCAACCTCGCTCCAACAAATAGGAGTTCTACACCTTCTACCATACAATGCCTCAAACGATGCCACATCGATACTACTTTGGAAACTGTTATTATAAGCAAACTCGATCAACGTTAAGTAATCATTCCAACCTCCTCGAAAATCAAGCACATGAGACCTCAACATATCCTCCAAAGTTTGGGTCGTTCTCTCTGATTGTCCGTCCATTTGTGGATGAAAAACGGTACTAAATTTCAATGAAGTACCCAAGGCTTGTTGCAAACTTGCCCAAAACCTTGACGTGAACTTTGGGTCTCTATCATTAACGATGGATATGGGTGCACCATAAAGTCTAACTATCTTATCAACATAAATCTTCGTATAACAGTCCATATTGAACGTAGTCCACACAGGAAGGAAATGAGCAGACTTTGTCAAACGGTCCACAACAACCCAAATCAAATCAAAGTTACCTTTGTACTTAGGCAAACCCACTACAAAATCAATGGTAATATGTTCCCACTTCCACTCGGGTATTGGTAAACTTTGAACTAAACCCTCGGGTCTTTGATGTTCAATCTTAACTCTTTGATAAGTAAGACATCTAGCCACAAATTCTGCTATCTCACGCTTCATCCCACGCCACCAAAAATTTTCCCGCAAATCCCGATACATTTTGGTAGCCCTGGATGCATAATAAAATTTGAACTATGACCCTCTTCTAGGATACTTCTTCTAAGTTCAACATTTTATGGCACACAAACACGACTTCCAAACATCGTCATATCGTCACCTCGAATACTAAACTCTGACTTTTCCCCCAATAGAATTTGTTGATGCACATTCTCTAAAAATATATCGTGTCTCTACCCCTCTCTGATTTGGTCCATAAACAAAGCTTTCACCACAAGTTTAGCCACAAGTGCCTCATTCAAACCCAAAGAGAAATCAATACCCAAACTTTTCATTTCAGAAAATTTTCTACTCGAGCACAAGTTAAACAAGACAACTTGCCCATAGATTTCTTACTCAAGGCATCCGCCACAACATTGGCCTTCCCCGGGTGATAATGGATATTACAATCATAGTCATTGATCAACTCTATCCATCTATGTTGCCTCAAGTTCAAGTATTTTTGTGTAAACAAGTACTTTAAACTATGGTGATCGGTATAGATTTCACAAGTTACTCCGTACAAATAATGTCTACAAAGTTTAAGAGCAAACACTACGGACGCGAATTCTAAATTATGGGTAGGGTAATTCTTTTCATGGTTCTTCAATTGCCTTGACGCATAAGCAATCACTCTTCCCTTTTGCATCAACACACAACCCAAACCACAAAGAGACACATCACTATAAGTAATGAAATCTTCCGTACCCTCCAAAATTGTCAACACTGGTGCTAAAACTGATATCTCCTTCAACACCCCAAAACTATTTTCGCAATCATGGACCATACAAGTTTCACTCCTTTTCTGGTTAACATTGTCATAGGCATAGCTATGAATGAAAACCCCTCAATAAAATGTCTATAATAGCCCGACAAACCCAAAAAGCTACGAATCTCCATGATTGTAGTTAGTCTCTCCTAATTCACAATGGCTTCAATCTTCTTAGGGTCCACACAAATACCTTTATTAGAGATAACATGTCCCTAAAACACAACTCAGTCTTACTAAATTTCTCGTAAAGTTGATTCTCCCTCAACTTTTGTGAAACTAACCCCAAATGATACTCATGCTCCTCCTTTGAATATGAATAGATCAAAATGTCATCAATAAACACTATCACAAATGAATCCAAGTAGGGCTAAAAAACTCTATTCATCAAATCCATAAATATCACCGGTGCATTAGTCAACCCAAATGGTATGACAAGAAATTCATAGTGACCATATCTAGTTCTGAAAGCCGTCTTGGCTACATCACAATCTCTCACCTTCAATTGATGGTACCCCGACCTCAAATCAATTTTTGAAAACACCGAAGCTTCCTGAAGTTGATCAAAGAGATCATCTATCCAAAGTAATGGATATTTGTTTCTCACTGTGGCTTTGTTCAATTGCCTATAATCGATACACATCCTCATCGTACCATCCTTCTTTTTTTAAAAACAAAACGAATGCTCCCTATGGGGACACACTTGGCCTAACAAAACCCTTATCAATTAACTCTTTTAACTGAATTTTTAGTTCGTAGAGTTCCGCGGTGCCATCCTATAAGGAGCAATGGATATATGACTAGTCCCCAAAATCAACTCTATAGTGAACTCTATCTCCCTATCTGGTACCACTCCTGACAATTCATCCAGAAATACATCATGAAAATCTCTCACAATAGGGATATCACAAATGTTTTTCTCGTCTTTACCTGCATCAATCACATATGCTAAAAATCCCTCACAACCCTTCCTCAATAAGGACATAGCTTTCAAAGAAGAGATAACACAATTGGGAAACTCTAAACTATCCCCACAAATCTTTATGATAGGTTTACCCAGAATACAAAAGACACTTCTTTACTAACACTATCAATTATAGCAAAGTGAGTAGATAAGAAATCCATCCCCAATATAACGTCTAAATCTGACATGGCTAATGGTATCAAATTTACCAACATTATCTCATTACCCACACAAATTCCACAACCCAGATAATATGACTCAAGTTCAACCACATTCCCCATAGGTGTCAACACAAACAAAGTATAGCCTAATGATGATAATGTTCTATCCATACGTGTACCAAATGTAGAGGATACAAATGAATGAGTAGTGCCAGAATCAATCAAAAATCATGCATAAAGATTACATACATGAATAGTACCTGTCACCATGTCCGGATTTGCCTGCACTGTCTGCTGATCCAAAGAAAATACTCTACCCTACGCCGACTGACCCACTATGCCTTTGTTTGCTCCCCCAGCCGCACCACCTACTAAAACCGCTGGCTGACAAGACTAATACGCTTTGTGCCCAAATCCCCTACACTTGAAACATTTCAAATCACTAGTACCCTCACCATAATCTCTTTCCAAATGGTTAGGTGACCCACACTTAAAACACTTCCTTACAAAATCTTTTCCATTAGATTCCGATGGTTGATTCATGCTCACTTCTTGCTTACTCTTCCACCCACTACCTTGACTCCCATTGCCTCCACCACTACAGTTTTTACTAAACCTCAATTTAGAGTTACCACTCTTGAATCCACTTTTTCCAGATTTTTCATAATTGTCATTTCTTAACCTCTTCCTATTTCCCTCCCTCACCCGAGAATTTTGGATATCAACCTATGTCCTCTTGTCCATGTCAATCAAGTCCGCATAATTTCTCTCCGTAAAGGACAAAAGTCTAGTATACATTAAAGGTGTCAACCCCATCTGAAATCTACTACACCTCAATCCATCCATATTAATCATTTCCAGCACATACCTAGACAATTCCGCAAATTTAGCCTCATACTCGGCCACTGATAATCCTCCTTGCTTCAAATTTGTAAATGCCTCTATTTGATCATATCGGAAACTCTCAGGGTAAAACTGATCATTAAACCCTTGCACAAATCTTTCCCAAGTAATCGTTTTAGGAACAACCGGCTCAACTCCAATTACTGGTGCCCCTTCTAGCCTTTTAAAAGAGTTCTACCAATTCCTCGCTTCACCTTTAAAAAGAAAAGTAGCTAACACTACCCTTTGGTCATCAATCACTCACATGGTATCAAGGACCAACTCTACTTCCTTTAACCATTCCTCTGCCACCTTAGGGTCATTCGACCCCTCAAATACGATACTATATAATCTCTTAAATTGCTCCAAGAGTCCAGTGCCCATACCTCTATCATTGTTTTGATTGTTATGCCATTGGAGAAATGCATTCTAATTCTCTACTAGTTGGACAATGGCTGCCATCATCCTTGCCTCCTCTCCCATAAAAGGTGGAACATCCCATTCTCCCATAGGGTTTCCTCCATTCACACTAGCTTCCTCCTCGTTCATTTGATTGTTTGGTTCCATTGATTTCCATTCAATCACACAACAAGAAAAACAAACATGGTGGAAATAAGTGTTAGATGTCAAAACTCACACGTTAGTCACACACCTCAATGACTTCACATGCTTGACTTGACATCCTATGGTTCACTACTTAACCATTCTCCCAATCTCACCTCCAAACCCTAGTACTTTGTTATACCGGGTTTTTCCTATTAACTCTCTAAGAATTCCAATTAGAAGATAACATTGATCAGACACTCTTCTAATAAGATCTCAAGGTAAGTCGCAAGGGAATCCAAAAAGACACACACAATATTCACAAAATACTACCACTGTAACAATTCAGAAATTTTAAAAATATTATTTGGAAATTATATAATTTGATTTTAAAATTTGATTGATGTTGGCGATTAAATTTGGAATTGTTTTTAAATTTTATAAATTTTATCAAAATTTATCCCCTCTTCCCTCCCTTATTTCCATATAGGCCTCTGCCTATCCTCCTCCAATTACTGTATATCGAAATGGGCATGAAGCCCATTTCCCCCGTAAGCCCTTATATCAAAATAAGGCTTGCTCCTTTTATTCTGGTATTTTGATATGGCCCCTTCTTGGGAGCCCACCCGAATGGTTGTATTTCGATATGCAAGGTAATTGCATATCGAAATACCAGCCTACTGCCTTCCCTCGTTTGCTTTGCATTTCGATATGCATATAGGGAGCATCCGATTGTATTTCAATATGCAAGGGTTGCATATCGAAATGCATAAGCCTTGTGAGATGATCCGAGAGTTTTGTATATCGATATGCAAGTCTAGTGCATATAGATATACAGTGGTTGTGGAGGTGCCCAGTGAGTCTGTATTTCGATATGTGCCAAAGGCACATATCAAAATAAGTATGTTCATCAGATTTTGGGAAAGAAAAATAAGGGTATTTTAGTCAATGCTTGGGGTATATGAGCATATGTATGTGTTTGAGAGGGATCCCTAAATCATTTTCGTGGCCTCCCTCCCTTCTCTCACTGCCGAAGTCCCTCTCTCTATTCTCTCAAAATCCCTCTCACTTCTCTCTACACTCCAAAAAGATAGAGCAAGCTTTTAAAGATTTCTTCTTCACAAGCATAGACAAGGAAGACGGGGGCTATGTGGTAGTGTGATTGGTTCGTGTGGGTTTGAAGAAGTTCTCATCTAGAACTTTCAAGACTCATTATATCTTGGTGGGTAATCACTCTCTCCTCACATATATGTGTATATGTGGTAGTGTATTCAATTGTTCTTTCCCTATCCCTCGAATATATGGAGTTATTTTCATCGGGGTCTATGATAGATTAGTGTAGCAAGGGTTAGAACCCTAGTCTCAGACTAATATGGAGTTTAGAGTGTTGTCTCCTTGGCCTTCAAGCTTGAGAAGGCCAAGTGTTCGATAAAGTGTTAGTGCAAGCATGGTGGATCGATATGATTTTTAGGATTTGTCCTTGAGGTTATGGGAAATATTGGTGAGTTTGACAAGTCATTGGGTGGCCTTGGAAATCCAATGGCCACCATGTGTTCGATAGTATGTCCCAGTAAACTATGGACTTGACTTGGGAATTTGGTGAGCCATCTTGGAGTCATTTGAGGGCTTAGGACTCCCCTAAGTTTAGTAGTCACTTGTGGCTCACAAAACTCCTAAGTAGGTGGTGGAGTGAAATCGGTTATGGTCTGTGAATGACTAAGAGTGTTGAAGGGGAATGGTGTCCATTGAACCATTTGGGACTTCCCCCGTGCCTGGTAGTGTCTTGATGTGAGTTGGAACTCAATGGGTGAATCATTATAAATTAGAGTGGTCTTGTAACTTGTACAAATTGGTGTGGCCTCCCTTGACATCTTCAAGGTGGAAGGCATTGAAAATAATATGGTCTCCCTTGATGTGGTCAAGGCTGAGTCGCGATATGATGAACTAAAGAACGAACTTAATGTATGCAACAAATGTACAATATAGGGAATGTGCCCTACGAGGGCTACCCATATGCAATCTTGAATCTTTCATTGAAAATTCACAACTCCACGAAATCAAAGAGACGAACCCTTAATAATGTATATGGGTATTTAGTGCCCAAGGTAATTTTGATCACCCTTATATGTGTTAAATGGGAGATACGTATTCCCGTAAGTCACAGAACCCCTAATGATTATTGCCGGGTGATCATAGGAAGAAGTTTTTGGCCAAAGAGAAAGATACGAGTTCCCATGTAAGTCTCGTAATAAACTAAAAACATTAGCCAATGTGTCATGACGCGTCCTGGAACATAATAAAATAAATAAACCAGTGACGGATGCGTGATGTACAAAGCATCAAAACTAAACCCAATAGATATAAAATAAAACATCTCACACAGCTAACATTAAAATTTTAACCACAACGGAAGTCCAAAAATAAATCCCAAAGTCAAAATCTAAAGACTAAAATAAGAGAGATAAGAAACTCCCACAAAGTCTAAATAAAATGAACATACTGATCTCAAACTCTCTCTACTACCAACAACACAAAATAGTCTCAACTGCTAACACTACTGCACAATAAATAAAAATAGGAGAAAAACTCCTATAAGAAATACTACCAACTAGCTCTCCCTACAAGATAGGCATCTTGGCATTGGCTTGTAGGTGAACCAGCTAATCTTCCTGACCTGGATATAAATTGCAAAACAACAAGCAAAAGATATTCAGAAGTGTTAGATACAATAGTCATATATGCACTTTGATATGAAATAAAGCAACTAAACAAATAACTCAAGTAAGCCAAAAGGGGTGGTCTCTCTCCCTGTCACACTCAGGAAAATTTAGGTATTTTCCATCCGTTCTAATAAATTTAATAAATCGAATTTCAGGAATTATTTCCATTTTCTTCAAAGTTGTCCGATTTCCGAAAGTTCGAATTCTCGTGTCGTTGGAATCTTGGTTGTGTCTTAGCACACCTACGATCATATCAAATCGTTTCAAGTGAGTTCGCGGCATTATAAATCCTCGTTGTAGGATGCGTTCGGTTTCAAAGTGTCTGGGTAAGCCTGTGAGTTGTTCTTGGATCATAAAAATAATTATGGACTTGAGGAAGGCTTTGGAGTGACCTTAGAATGTTCATTTGGTGTCTAGGACCTTGGGGGAATGTTCAGGGTTGCATCGGGAAGGTTCGGGATCGATTCGGCAACATTTCGGCTCCATCAGCAAGGTCCCCATCCGGACGAGGGGTGCTCCCTTCCGGACGAGTGACCAGCAGCTTCAGGGAATCCTACAGCGAACCTCGTCTGGACCATTCTAGGTCTCGTTCAGACGGACAGGGTTCCTCGTCCAGATGACAGTGTTCCCGTCTGGACGGCGCGACAACTGTTTGTGTTTTAAAGTGCGAGGATTCCATTAAAATGGGTTCTAAACATTTCCTCTCAACCCCTAAGTTTGAAAATCGCCCCCTCTTCTCTCCAAACCCTAAAAACATCACCTTCTCTCCAAACCCTAAAAACATCACGTTCTCTCCTCCCTCCACTCAAACCTACTAAGATTCAAGGTTTTGCCCCTTCATCAATGATGGAGAGCATAGCAAGAGCTTCGCGCCCATGGTCTCGGATCGTTCCAACTCGGTAAGTTTCTCTCCCTCTCAAATCATAGTGTTTTTCCTCCTCTCATGGTGATTCATTGATCGTTGTAGGTTTTGGCTTCAATGATCGTCGTAGAGCATCGCGAGGGCATCGCGGTGGCAGGCTTGGTTCGTAGCGGTGCATTGGGCATTTTCTGGTGACTCCTCTGGCGATTTATCTGGTGACTCTTCGGTAGGTAAACGCTTAACTCCTATCTTGTGTGCGTGCGTGGGTGTCTATAGTATTTTTATTCGTCGTTAGTTTGCATCAATTTCATAATCTATGTCGCGTATCGTAATTGATTTCACATGCCGCTGTGTTTGGGTCTATCATGCTTGAGGTGACTTAGATTGGGTTCAATTGTCATTGTAGGATCGATTGTGACTTACTTGGGTGTCATATAGTGACTGTTGAGTCGTGTAGAGGCCTTTGGAGTCGATGGCCATTAAGTGTTCGATGAAATGCTTGAATGAGCTTTGGATTGTGTCTGAAGAGTTTTGGGTTTCTTGGGTTGTCATAGACTCTTGTGGTTGTTTGGTTGGTCACTAGAATCCCCTTTGAGTTAGTATTGATCCTTAAATCATCCTTTGGTCTTGGTTGTTACTAATTTGGTGAATGTGGGTATTGTGATGTTGAGCGTCGTTGGGTTCTCCTTGAACATTGTAGTATCTATTCTTTTGGCTTGGTGGTGGGTTGCCTTAAATGTGTTAAGGAGCTTTGATTGATTGATGGGAACTTAACAATGAACGCAATGAACTTAAGGAATGACAAATACGGAGATGGATCCTACGAGGACCACTCCTTGGCGATCTTGAATCATTCACCAAATTCTCACTTAATGGAACAACAATGAACATATGAGGAGTGTTGTGGATCGATGTCGTAAGAGGGTACCATTCAAGGGATTGGGTGGGAGTTTACTCCCAACTCTTGGGATTGATATCGGTATGTGGAAATGGACTATATCTCGGCACGTTACCATGAAATGTGTTTTCTTATGGGTTAATGGTACCTATCCGGGTTTAGGAAGGAGTTTGCCCTACCCATGTACGACCCCGAGTTTAGGAAGGAGTTTGCCCTACTCGGTTGTGATTTCGTGTATGATCCCCATGTGTGACTCACTTGTACCGCCAAGTGGGAAAAGCTGTTTATGGGTGCGATTATAGTCCTGTGTGACTCCCTTGTGTTGCCAAGGGAGAAAAGCTGTAGGGACGAGTTCTGCGGTGTCCCGTGACCCAGCCCTTGGTTGTGGTGGGTAGGACCTAGTACGACCTCCTAGTACGTGACTCACATAGTCGACGATGTGGCTAATGTCGGAATGGATGGCTTGAGCTCCCTTGTTTCGTCAAGTGGAGATAATTGTTGATAATAAATGAATAATGGAAAATCTACCCCTTTACCCAAATATGTTTCAAAGTTAAATAACACCTGAATCTATAACAGTGCTTGGAATGTTGGGGGCTTGGGAATGAGGTAGTGAGGTGATTGTGACGTGGTAGCTTTTGGTGTCATTTTACCAGTTGGGTGGTTGTCTATCTTGCAGTACCGTAGCCTCGTTCTACTTTTGGGTTTGCACTTACCTATCACGAGTGAGAGTGTTGGTTTACCTTGAGGTCTTGCGATTGTTGCTATACTTCTATGCCTTGGGTTCTCCCCTTTCTCTACCCGTGTGAGGACACTTAGGCACACATTCACGTGTGTACACTTGCTAGTAGTTAATGGTTTTCCTGCTGAGCTGTGGAATGCTCAGAACCTCTTTCTTTTCTCTTTTTAGTCTGTTTGCAGGGTGTTGTCCGTTGGTGGATTTTGGAGACTTGCCTGCTGTTGGATCCCTTTGGAGCTTGCAGCCTTGGCCTCTCCTGGACTCTCTCTCTCTTGTACTCTCATGGTACAGTTTGTCACTGTTGTAGTTAGCTATTGTACCTTTTCTCCTTCGTTCAAATGTATCAATGTAATAGATCAGTGAATGTATTTCCCTTTCTTCACTCTCATTTTTGTATCATGTGTAACGTAATGGATATCTCACTAATTGTATGGATAACAATGGTTAATGTGGTAGCCGATTTCTGCCGAACGGTCTTTCGATTGCTAGCACTCCGGATGCCGGGTATCGGTTTCTGGCCGAAGGCTTGAGTGGTCCCAGTAGATAATGGATTTCCCTGCTTGGCTCCTGCAAAACAGTGGTTAGTGCCCGCCGGTCGGTTGTGACCAACGGGGCCTCCGATTCTTAAGTTAGTAAGTTTCTGAGAAGAGGGTAAAGCAAAGAAGAGGAGGCCAGACGGTAGCGGTCGGGGATCAAATTCTGGATCCCGTGAACAGTACCCCATATGGGGTATTTATAAGGGGATGTTGACTTGGGGCTCAAGAATGTTGCGTGGGCCGCGCGTCGAGGGCCCTTTAGTGGGCCTGGACGGTTGATGGACCAGGTCAGGTCGTACGGACAGAGTATCAGGGCGGATACCCCACGACGGTAACAAGAGGGTGGACCTCCAGAGTGGTCCGGTCCATTCGGAAGAAGGTCCCAAGTAGGGAAGGGGATCGCCGAAGGGTCGCCGTCCGGACACTGATGGTCAGTTCCATTGCGGGCCCTCCGATCCGGATAGTCCCTAGTCCGGGAATAACGGTCGATGCGTTTATGATAAGTTTTATAATAGGCTTTCCCTCGGGGCATAGGTCCGGTCGCCACAATAGCCCCTCAATCTTTCCCAAATTTTTGGGAAAGATTGATATTGGTTCACCAGACGCCATGCTCCGGGGGAGCGATTTTTCATCAGTTTTATTTGGCGTTATCTGTGACATCACCTGACAGGCGTTAGGACAGTGATTAGACACGAATGTCAGGGGTCGCCACGTGTCATGCTCCGATTTGCCGGTCAGATGGACCGCCTCGGTATATGTGCAGAATTATTAATGTTTAACAGTTGTGTTTCATACCTGAGGGAACCTATAAATAGGCCTGTGCAGTATGACCTTCGGTACTCAGTCTGCGTATAGGAAGCCTCCGGAGAGCTACATACCCTTTGGCAACTGCATTCCTCCGCTCGTCATGGATCAAGTGATTGACTTGACTTCTGCTTCGTCGCACTCTGAGTTGGAACCTTTGTTTTAGCCGACTCTCAGAGAGCATACTCCCGAGGTTAGTTCAAAGATGTCGTCACCTGCCGAAGATATCATGCCCGGAGAATCATCCTCGAGACAGCCTCCGGTTGGAGGTCGAGCTAACATTGTTTGGAACTTCTCAGATGAAAATGAACCCACATATGTGGCTTTGGGTGGCCAGCCGGGTAGAGCATTAGGAGGGTCAAGAAATGGAGCTAGCGACCAGTCTTGCACATACCTTCGCTACTTTCGGGGAGGAATTACTGAGTTTGAGGAGTTCTCCCGTCGGTATGAGATTCCGAATACAGTGACCTGTACGGAGGTCGGGACGTTGGTTACATATTCGGAGGACCACATTACCGTGCCTTTGATGGCCGTGACCGAAGGCCAACTGAAATTCCTATTTTCTCCGTTCCTCTGGGGTTTTTTGCATGCGTTCCAACTTGCGCCGAATTAGCTATCGGTGAACTGCTATCGGACCATGAGTTGCATCCGGGCTCTGAGTGCCAGGCATGATCTCGAGTTCATTTTGCCGGACCTTATGGGTCTGTTCTCACTATCTCGCAACCGTTCGTCTGGTCGGTACTTCTTTACCCCTCGGAAGCCCTATGGTGATATTTTTATGAGGCTGCCGGACTCAGAAAAGTGGGGGAATATCTACCTCCAGGTTTTTTGCGAATATAGCTTCTGTCCAGATGAGGATCACCGATACCCTATCCCGACTACCGAAGGAAATCCCGATGTGTCGGTGATATCTAAACATTTAAGGACCATGGCATCGCCTCCCCGGATCGCAGCCCTGGTGAGATGTGAAGGCAGAGATGCTCCTACCCTCCTGGGATATGAATCGACGTACAAAAGCTTCCTTGAGGATCAGAAAGCAAGAGGGAAGAGGAAGCTGGGGGAACATCCGGCTGCACGAGCCCCCGTCCGGAGGCGGATGTCCGTCTTAGAATACTTTGACGAGATGGAGGTTCTGGCCGCACTGATGCAGGAACTGCCGGAGACGGCCGCAGAGGGGGAGCCTATGCAGACCAGGGCCACCGTTGTGCCAGGGGAAGCCCCTCCCGGAGGCCAACCGGAGCTTCTCCCCGTGAAAGAAGAGCCTTATGAAGATGAGGAGGTTTCGAAGGGTACACGGTATGATTACCGGTGCCATGCTCCCCGACCATCATATGTCCCAGGACCTCCCAAGCCGTGGGCTCCCAACTTTCGAAAATATGATGGGAGGACAGTTGTTACGACAGATGG
>NMUG010000614.1:0-21234 GCA_002855965.1 Monotropa hypopitys | reverse complement strand
GACCCAGGACTGGAATCCAAATCTCCTTTACAACGGTGTCCGGCCAATATCTCACGATAGCGTGGCGGATAGTCCGGAGGTGGCAATGGCCGTAGCACATGCCTTCTCCCTACTGAAAGATATGGCAGACCTGCTCGAGTGGATGAAGGAGTTCTTCCTAGGCATGGTGCAACACAATGCATATGTGTGTGAGCTATTCTTCCCAATTGCCGATTTTAGATGCCGTCGTAATCGTTTGTTTGTGTTTCAGGCTATGTCATATGTCGTCAGTTTGGAGGAGAGGATGTCTGACTGCCTCCGTTCCTATGCTATGTGCCGGAGGAGTAAGAACGAGGAAATTTCTCACCTGGAGGATTCTCATAAGCACATCTCCAGCATGAATGAGATGTTACAAGTGACCAGTGTGGCGCCGAATGAGAAAGTTGAAGAGGCAGTTCGGTGGAAGGACGAAAATGAAAAGCTGGTGGCGAACAATGCCAAGTTGTTGGCTGAGTTCGAGGCCTTCAAGAATAAAGATACTACCGACAGGGAGGCTCTGGAGGGGAAATATTTTAACCTCGGCTATGATGAGACAGAGAAGATTTACGAGGCACAGGTTGACGAGATCCGGGAGCTGGCATTCTCTACCTCTTCCCGGCTTGCCTAGCGGCTCATCCTCCTCTGGCTGACCCTGTTTCCTCAACGACCCCTTTTGCTCCAGCTGATCTTGCCGATCCTCCGATTGATCCTGCTTGTGTAGATTAGGTCTTTGTATTTTTGTTGTTCAATTTTGTCCTGTTGATCGACGAGGAGTCGTTCGGTAGGCCGAAAGAATGCTACGATGTTCTTCGGCCCATCTGCCCTTTGCCGCCTGAAACCTCTTCTTGATTCCGCTACCGACTATTTTGTTTGATGCTTCAGCTTGTCCGTTGCCCTAAGGATAGTGGGGAGTGGAGTTATAGAACTTGATCATGTGCTCGGCACAGAAGTTGGTGAATAATTCTCCCACAAATTGAGTGTCGTTGTCCGAGATGAAGGCGTAGGGCACACTGAAGTGGGAGACAATGTTCTTCCATGCAAAGTGCTTGACGTCCTTGTGGTTCGGCCTCCACCCATTTGGAGAAGTAATCAGTTGTTGTGCTGAAATTTATAGCCCACTGGGGCCATTGGAAGCTTGTCGACGGTGTCCAAGCCCCACTGAGCAAAGAGGCATGGACTGGTGAGAGAGGTAAGTTCTTCGGCGGGTTGTTGAATGATCGGGGAGAATCGTTGATATGTGTCGCATGTTTGACATGCGTCACATCTCCTGACCATCTTTTCTCCACCTTCCATCATCTTCGGCCACCAGTACCCCTAAGAGATAGTTTGTGAGCGCGTGATCTTTCACCTGTGTGGGCACCGCAGCTGCCGGAGTGGAGATCATGAAGGACTCATTCGGTCTGTGTGGGGTGCACGTAGAGGAGGTATGATTTGGAGAAGGATCACCGGTAGAGCTTGGTATTTGGTGACAACCAATCCTATGTTGATTTGTGAACTATTTGGTGGTCTGTCTTCTTGTCTTCGGGTAGGGTCCCATCATTCAGGTAGGAAATGATTGGGTTCATCCAACTTGGACCTTGATCTATGAAGAACATTGCTTCGGCTTTCGGTGAATTGATGCTCGGCTGGTCCAGGCTTTGAACACTAATTGTCCTCTGCTCTTTTTCTTCGACTGCTGAGGCTATGACTGTGAGTGCGTCGGCATGAGAGTTCTGCTCCCTACCGACCTCACAGATGTGAATTTCATCGAAGTTCCCCAGCTTTTCTCTTTCATTTCGCATGTAACTTCCCATCTGATCGTCTTGGCACTCGTAGTCCCCATTGATATGGTTTACCACAAGTTTGGGAATCAGTGTCAATTGTGAGGCTTCGGACATCCAGCTCTTCAGCTGCTCTGAGGCCGACAAGTAGGGCTTCGTACTCAGTCTCATTATTGGACGCATTGAAGTTGAGCCGAAGGGCATGCTCGTAGGCCACTCCTTGGGGTGATATCAAAACCACTCCGGCTCTGCTACCTCGGCAGTTGGAAGCTCCATCCATGAACATCTTTCAACACCCTGCTAGCATCGCCTGCGATGCTCCGGCTTGGAACGAGTGACCTCTAACGGCAATTGGAACTTCTGACTGGGGGGAGTAATTCGGTAATTAAGTCGACTAGAATATGGCCTTTGATGGCTGTCCTATGTTGGAACTTGATGTCAAAGTTGGTCAGCTCGACAACCCATTTGGTTATTCGGTCGGACGAGTTGGCACGCCTTAGTAATGACCGAAGAGGAAATTCGGTGAGGACTACAATCGTATGGTACTGGAAATATGGTGCAAGTTTCCTTGAAGAGATGATCAATGCGTGGACAAGCTTTTCCAAGGGTAGGAACCGGATTTCGGCACTAACAACGGACTTGCTGGAAAAGTAGACCGGAAGCCCGAGCTACCGTCTGCTTAGCCGAGCTTAAGTGGTTAAGGGTGCTCAGAGGCGGACTGCCCCTTTGCCGAGCAGAGGTGCTCCGGTAGATAGGAGGTTGGCAAGTGATACGGGAAGGTCAGAAGTGATTATGGGATGGTCCGGCATGGCTGCCGAACTGAAGCAAGTTCAGCCGGAGGGTTAAATAGGTTCTTCCTGGAATGGAAGGTTCAGTGCCGAGCTGCCGAGCTAAGACACAGAAGTCTGGGTTGCTTTTGTTAAGCCAAAGGAAGGCCGCCAAACTAAAATAAAAGACAAGGTAACGACCGGAGGGCTGAGTATTTACCTGAGATCACAGGAGCTTTTCGGACAACTTTTGCCGAGCTAAACTCTTCGGGGAGCACAGGTCCGGATAGTGGGGTCCTTCTAGTCTATCGAACGGTTTGCTGAACCAATGACGAGCTTACATCGTATGGAGTTACAGCCAAGTACAGGAATAGCTCCTTCCCTTTACATTGGTTTGGTGAGAAGTGGTGTCGATGAGAGGTTGGACTTGAGGTTGTTGAGGACCTCTCTGCATTTGTCGATCCATTGTTTTTCTTCAAAACTTCGTAGAAAGGTTGACATTTGTCCGACGACTGACTAATGAACCGATTCAAAACTGCTGCCATGCCGTCAAGCTTCTAAACCTTCTTAAGAGTTTTCGGATACTCCAACTATTGTATAGTTGATACTGGAGATGAGTCGGCCTAATTGCTTCAGCGTGTCACCATGTATCCCAGGAACTTCCCGGAGCTGACACCGAAGGCACACTTTGAAGCATTGAGGCGAAGCTTGTGCTCCTTCAAGATGTTGAAGACGATTTACAGGTCGACAAGGTGGCGGTCTTGCCATGGATGACATTGATGGTCCGGAGATCTTCCAATGGGACCTCCTTGATTGCTCTGGCAGTTGTCTTTTCCTCGTCGATGTATGGGTTTAGGGGCATGGCAGTCACCAACTCCTCAAGGAAATCTTTGAACGCCCGACAGCTGATGTTCAGGTGTCCTTCTCCTTGTGGTAAGAGCACCTGAACTTATCATTCCCTTTCTTGGAGCCCCCATCCTTCTCGCCAGCCATCTGAAGAATGACTCTTTCTCAATCTTTCGCAGTAGGACGTAGATGGGCTTCTTGAACATCATAGTGTTGGACACAAACTCGTATGGCTTGGGAGTTAGGCGGTCCCCCATTTGTACCGTGTTTCTCCTTTTTCTTGTCGAATTGTTGCCTCTGGTGCTGTGGTCGGAACGATTGTCTGCTTTCCTCCTTTCCTCCTTGCCCTCCTCCATCTTGGCATCGAACGCTATTCTGGCCATCAACTCGTTCATGGTGGAAGGAGGAAACAACATGATATCTTCAAACTCCCGGTGCGTATGATCCAGGCTGAACTTGAATGAGATGGCAGCAATTCTTTGGTCACAATCTTCAATTTCGTTATAGAGGTCTCAATACCGGGATGTGTAACGTCACTGTGATTCAGACCTTGCTTGCCTAAGGCCTAGAAGGGAATCTATCTCTTTTTTTACCTCTGAGCTAGTGATGAACCGGGCCAGGAAGGCCATAGAAAGATCCCTCCACGAAGCGATGGACCCCACCGGTAGTTGGTCGAACCATAATAGGCCAACCTCTCCAAGGATGGAAGGGAAGAGTTTGCACATTAGTGCATCGTCTCCGGAGTATAGAGACGTCATTTGGCGAAAGTGGACCATGTGGGTGTAGGAGTCCATTTTAAGGTCATATTTATTGAACTTTGGTGCCGAGAAGCCGGTGGATGGTCTCATGGCTTATATCTCTGGAGAGAATGGTGAGCATACCAATCTCTCGTGTCAGCCTCCCTCCCATCGGCGTTGCTTCGGCTGATGAGCTGGCCGAAGCTCCATGCAAGGCCTTTGCGTGACCTCCTGCTCTGAGCGAAACACGTTGGTATTACGGTAGTCGCTCCACCGATGTTCCTTCGTCGGGGACCTTCTATCTGGGACCATTGGGTTCGGTCCTAGTCTGTCGAATATGGAGAGATGTTGGCTCTCCGCAGTACGATCATCTCTGCGTCGGTCGGGCGAGGGACGCCATCTAATGTGACGACCCCATTTCCACCTTTTCATCCAGAAACGACCTCCATCCTCTTACTGATGCCTTCCAAGCCGGACACCCTCTCGCTACCGGAGGGAGTCCGGAAGCCCTGATTTTTTCCCTTGGTTGTGCTGACTTCTGGGTTCTCTTTTCTGGAGCCTCCCTCAGGTGGATCATTTTCAGCCGAAGGGACCTGACTGTCTCTCCTCTCTAGATCATTCTGTAGCTTTCTGATGTACTTCTTGGTGGTCATCTTGATCGGAGGGTCCGGACAAGGTGACACATGGTTTCTCAAGTCATCGGCGTAGATGTACTTAGTAGTACGGTCATTGGTGCCTGGAGCAATATTCCCTTCGTCGATCTCCCTGCCTTTGGCCTTACGACCATTGGCATCATTTCCTTTTGAGGTGCTCTGGTTCCTTGAATTCATTTGTTGGTCAGAAATATAAGGGACGAGAGTTTAGAAATATGAAGGCATTCCCCACTAGAGTCGTCAATTAAAGCAGGGGTTTGCCTTCCTTGCTTGAACATTTGACCGTCGATAGATCCAAACCTAGATGCACAGAGAGAAAATGTTAGGCTATCGACAAGTGGACCCTCCGATGATAAAGTCAAATGGAGATTCTAGAGAGAGAGAGAGAGCAAATGGACAGAGTAATGACCCAGAAGTTGTGTGTGTAGTTCTCTCCTGAGCCATGACAAGTATATATAGTGCTTCAGCGCATGGTCAGTACGCGCATCGGCATGCGTGATGTCGTGGCCGGACTCTCTGGGGCAGTGTGCTTGCCAAAAGTGGTTGAAACGTGGTAGATAACCCGCCGTCTGACCACCATGAAGGGAGTGAAAGATGGCATGGAGGATGGCACGCGTCACACGCATGCGTTGGAAATCCGGGATGCTGTTCCCGAGGAGGATCTTTCTAAAATCTGGTCACGATTGTTGGGATGACGTGGAGCTCTTCTCGGAGCGTTGTTGAAGCGTCATGCCAATCGGCGATCTTGGATGAGTCCACAGGGATGAGGTGACGGAGCTCCAGGATCCTCTAACCAGAGGGATCATCGTGGAACTCGGCCTTCAGTCGAACCCTCGTGTGGCGCTTCGCCTGCTCTATGCTTTCCTTATGCTATTGTGATGACGAGCGGCTTGAATTTCTTTTCCGGCCATTACAATAGGCAATATACAAATTGAGAAATATTCTAATAGCCCCACCCAAACTCAAAATGGTAGATCCAAGACCAACTAGAGTTTTCTAACCAAATCAACAAATTGTCTTGGAAGATGCGCTTTAGTAAAGCTCAAGGCTGGGTTGTGGTAACCGGTTCTGGCCACTCGGGAACTGATACCGAATGCATCTGCTGTGCTTGCTCCTTCATTGAATCAGTTCCCAAAAGAGGTGGGATGCGTCTTGCTTCTGGGAACCGGTTCCAGTCCCCATAGGAACCGGTTCTAGATGTCTCTGAGTAGTCTTCTCTTCCTTCAAACATTCTTTCTTTCATCCTTGCCATTGGAAACCAGTTTCCCATCCTATGGGAACCAGTACCGGGGTTGACTACCCATTCTTCTTCCTTCATCAACTTCACTTCCTCGATCGACTTTCCTCATGCCTTGGCTCGATTGTATTCTTCCATCATGTGTGGCTTTGGAAATATTCATTTGTACCTACCTATAACACAAATTTTCAATACACACGACTACAAACCACAGTTAATGCATTTTATTAATAATGAGAGAAAACAAGATATAACTAAAAATGAATGATAAAACTAAGGACTTAATCCATGAAAACATCCTAAGTTGGTGAAAATAGGACTAAGAATGGCACAATTAAGTGCCATTCACCTATAGTCTATACACATCCTCATCGATCCATCATTCTTTTTTACAAACAAAACGGGTGCTCCCCAATGGGACACATTAGGTCTAACAAATTCTTTATCAATCAGCTCCTTCAACTGCATTTTCAATTCATAAGTTCAACGGGTGCCATCCTATAAGGAGCTATGGATATAGGACTTGTACCCGGAACTAACTCAATGGTGAACTCCACTTCTCTATCTAGAACTATCCCTAACAACTCTTCTAGAAAAACATCTTGAAAATCTCTCACAATAGGTATAACACCAATACTCTTCTCACCCTTCTCAGAATCGATCACATACGCCAAAAATCCTTCACAACCCTTATTCAACAAGGACATAGCTTTCAATGAAGAAATGACACACTTAGGCAATTCTCACTATCACCACAAATTTTCAAATTAGGTTTACCCGGAATACGCAACAAAACTTCTTTACTGACACAATCAATAACGACAAAGTGACTGGATAAGAAATCCTTTCCCAAAATCACATCCAAAACTGACATGTCTAACAGAATCAAATTTGACAACAGCTCACCACCCACCCAAATTTCACATCCCGGATAGTAAGACTCAAGTCTAATCACATTTCCCATTGGTGCCGACACAAGTAACGTGTGGCCTAACGGTGACAATTCTCTATCCATACATGAGCCAAAAACAGAAGATACAAAGGAATGCGTAGCACCAGAATCAATCAAAAATCGTGCATAAAGAGTGAATACATGAATAATACCTATCACCATGTTTGGCTTGGTTTGTGCCACTTGCCAATCTAGTGCAAAAACTCTGCCCTGAGAAGTCTGACCCGTTGTACCTCTGTTTGCTCCCCCAATTGCATTGCCCACAGAAACCATCGGTTGCTCACACTGGTATGCCTTATGCCCAAAGACCCCACACTTGAAACATTTCACATTGTTGTTACCCTCACCACAATCCCTTGCTATATGATCTGGTGAATTACACTTGAAGCACTTCCTTACAAAATCTTTACCCTCAGAACCCGCTGGTTGATTCACACTTATTTCTTGTCTACTCTTCCATCCAATGCCTTGGCTACCCTTGCCACTCCCATGACTCTGACTAAACTTTGATTTGGAGTCACCACTCCTAAAACCACTTCCACCCGACTTATCATTATCGTTTCTAAACCTCTTTATATTCTCCTTTCTTGACCGAGTATTTTTCATATCAACCCAAGTCCTTTTAGCCATATCAACTAGGTCCGCAAAATTGGTCTTCCGAAACTGCAAAAGTCTAGTGTACATAACAGGTGATAGCCCCATCCGAAACTTGTTACACCTCAAACCCTCTGTGCTAACTATTTGTAGTGCATACCTAGACAATTGGGCAAATTTTGCCTCATATTCCACCAATGACATTCCCCCTTGTCTCAAATTTGTAAATGACGCAATTTTTTCATACCGGAAACTTTCCGGATAATACTGCTCATTGAACCCTCTCACAAACCTATCCTAAGTGATAACAATAGGGCATTCGGTTCAACACCAATTGTCGGTGCCCCTTCAAGCCTCTTAAAAGACTCCCACCAATTTCTAGCTTCACCTCGAAATAGAAAAGTGGCTAACACCACCCTTTGGTCACCTATAACCCCTATAGTATCTAGGACCAACTCAATCTCCTTCAACCATTCCTCGGCTATCATAGGGTCATTCGACCCATCAAACACTGTACTATATAGCCTTTTAAACCTTTCGAGAAGTCCGGTACCCATACCTCTATCCATATTCTGATTATTCTGCCACTAGAAAAATATGTTTTGATTTTCTGCCAATTGTGTGATGGCCTCCGGGCCTCTTCTCCTACAACAGGTGGAGCACCCCCTCCATCACTAGGGTTTCCCCCATTCATACTAGCCTCTTCCTCTGGCAGTTGATTGTTTGGTTCCATTGATTTCTGAAATTACAACAAGAAACAACATTGTGGAAACAAGTGTTAGATGCCAAAAACTCACGCGTTAGTCACCCATACTTCAATGACTCCAATGCATGACTTGACATCCTATGGTCCATTACTTAGCCATTCTCCCCAATCACTCTAACCCATAGCATTTTGTTATATTATGATTTTCCACTTAACTTTCCAAGACTTCATATTAGAAGGGAACGTTGATCAAGCGTCCTTCCAATCGGATTTCAAGGTAAGTCCCATGGGTGCTAAGAAACATACATAATAGTCACAAAACACTAATACCAAAATCCCAACACTTTACCTCAATCACACACCTCAAACACAAAACCACTCATCTATATGGTCCCCTAACTCGGACCTACAACCTGGCTCTGATACCAAGTTGTAACATCCCAAACTCCAAACACTAATAAACCATAGAATTAATTTTTTTCTTAAATAAATACCTCAAATAAAATCGTAAATATCAAGTGAGATAACCATAACTCATCATCAATGTCTAATCACTACAATGACAACATACCCAAAATGTTGCAACAACCAAAAGGTACTAACATATTACAAAAGCTCTACTAAGTACCACCCTCTGAAAATAATAACATCAACTATAAGGAAATAAATAACAAAGCTACTAGAGAGCCAACTACTACCAAGAGAACGCCACTAGCCAAGCTCCAATCTCCAAGCATAAGATCTCCCTCTAGCTTCGTAGTGGACCGCTAATCTCGATACCTATTTTTCAAGTCAAAACAAGAAAAACAGAGTGTGAACATATACATCGCAAGTTCTAGATGAAAGGCAAGTAAAAACACAATTTAATTTACAACAAACAATGTTTCGAAAAAGAGGAAAGATGTAATGTCATGCAAGTAGGTCACAAACCACTCTCAACTCCCACATTTTTAAAATTCCTTTCATACATAGTATAATTGGACCACAACCCCTTTTCAACATAGTGGACATCTCATGCCCCTTTTTCTTTCCAAAATAGCTAACCACAACCTCATTTCCAACATGTTACCGAACTGTAGACCGACTTCAACATGTAAAGGGGCGTCTCCCATGGCCATATAGACACCAACCATCATCTACTACAAGTCCCACGCATGGTCTACAAGGATTACATCTCCAAATTGGATATATTTATAGTATATAAATCACTTTCCAGACCTCATTCTCAAAACATGTCCATAGGCTATCATTTTCTCAAAACTTCTTTCTCAAACTTTTTCTTCAAAACCTTTGCCATAGGCTAATTACTACTCAAAACATGCATATGATAAACACATGCAACATGCCATCCAACTTCCCATGATTTGTGCAATTACTATAAAAGAAAAGGTGTACAAACATCAAAAAAACGAAATGCTACATCTTTACACTCACCAATACTGCTTATCAAATTTTCTCCTTGCCTTTGTTCGTGGCTTCCGAGTTTTCCACGAGATTCCCTGTCAAAACAATCCATCAATTTCAGTCCACGATACATATAGAAATTGAACAAGGAATATGGAATTATTTACATGCTTAACAATAATTAAGGAGCCCTAACCATGGGTCATCCCCTACACCCCAAGCCATTCACATACGCTCTACGTTTACACATGAGATTTGATAACGGATATATACATATATATATCCATCAATAGGCTTCCTAGATCCCAAGGTTCATAAACATCTTAAGTCTAAACTCATATACATATATAACTTTTCATAAAACATGGCAATAACCCATAATACATGCAACCCTCTTTATGAAATCTATAGATCCAGTCATAAATCCCAACATACTTGAACATGTCCTCGATATACAAACTAGACTTGAGAATTTGTTGAAAAGATAGGGAGATAGTTCATGCAATACAATGATTTAAAGGACTTACCACAAGATTTAAGCCTACAAGATGATCCTTGCACCAAAACTTCACCAATCACCTTCAACCTTGAAGGTTCCTTCAATGGAGTTTCTCTCTCTCCTATGCTTTTTCTCAAGGGTTAAAGCACTAGAATGGAGGCTATATCAGTATAATCAACCCTAAAACGACTAAGGGAGTTTATAAACCGTTTAGGGTGAGAAAACTCAAGTTTACCCTTAAAAAAATTAAATCTGCTGCGCGCCCCGTTCGGACAAGCTCCATCCCCGTCCGGACCAACAACCCTCGTCTGGACGAACTTCCTCCTGGTCCGGACGAGCCTCAACAAAAACCTTACGGCCAAACCTTCTAGTCTCCTATCCGGATGAGCGCCAGCTCTGGTCCGGACGAGGAACCAGTATGACCCCCAAACACCTTCAAGCACAACCTCAACCATTCACAACTCAATTCCTAACACATCCTCAACATTCTAAACCCTGAAATGACATTCTAAGGTCATTCTATGACTTCCCCAAGTCCGATTACTACTCCAAAACAAAACCTCAATGATTGAAATTAATCCAAACTATCTAAATTAACCATTACCTCTAATTCTCACCTCAATTCCTCACAAGACATCTTAAAAACTTTCTACCACCATGGTTCCCAAACATTTACACCTCTACGATTAACCCGATCATTATATAAATAACATTAATTATTTATACAAAATAATTGAAAGAATTAATAAATGGGTTTTAAGGCCACGAGTATTACACCTACTTACCAACTTTTGCACCGAACACAAGATCAGATTCAACAACTCCACTCCTCACTATCTGCAAGGCAATGGTCAGACCGAAGAATCCAACAATACCGTCGACAACATAATAAAGAAGAGATTACAAGCAACGAAGGGAAGATGGGCCAAAGAGCTACATAGTGTATTATGGGCTTACCGAATGACACTGAGACGCTCTATCGACCAGCCACCATTCTCTCTAGCCTTCGTTATGGAGACCGTCATCCCTCTCGAAGTTGGGCTGGCAACAATCAGGACTCAAGCCTTCGATGAAACGACCAATAGTGCAGCAATCGGAAAGGACCTGGACGATTCGGAAAGCAGCCTACCAGCAAGGAGTGGCGAAAAGTTTCAATCGGTCAGTACAACCAAGGGTATTCAAAAAGGAGGACCTGGTGCTTTGAAAGGTCATCGACAACAAGAAGAAAAGCTTTGATGGTAAGCTCGGTCCTAACTGAGAAGACGACACTGTTATACCGAGGCCATGGAATGCCATAAATTTGAGAAGATATTATCACTATAATCGTCGAAGACTTGTAATTCGGCAGATTTGCCGAAGAGCATTAATAAAAGTTCAGTTATCTTCCAAATTGTATAGTCTTAGCAGTGGTAATGCCAAAACAGTTGCCAATTATCTTTAAATTGTGCATCATTCCCGTCAGTGATATTGATGATAAATTGGTCGTATGGCCAAACGAGACTTAGTGGCATTGCTGAGGTCTTCAGGCTTTCGGTGGCATTGTCGAAAGGCCAAAATAGTTGTCAATTATCTTTAAATTATGCATTACTCTCGTCGGTGGTATTGCCGACGAATTGGTGGTATGGCCAAATGAGACTCGGTGGCACTGCCAAGGTCTCACAGGATTCCGGTGGCATTGCCGAGAATGCTAAAATAGATGTCAATTATCTTTAAATTGTGCACGAACACTCCCATCGGTAGCATTGCCGAGGGGCCATATGTTTGCCTAGTAAAATCTTGGGGAAATAAAATTAAGCTACCTAACTAAGGGAAAAGTCCCTAGTATTGGCTCCCTCCCCTCAGTAGGTGGAAGGGTTAGCTCGAAAGTTTAAGAGATTTTTTAGAAAGTACCGACATGAAATGCGAAAATAAAAAGTTCCACTTTCATTAATAAGAGTTAATCACAATCGACAGAACTGACATACAGAATAGTCCAGGCCACAAGTCGACACAAGGACTAAATGAACAAAAAAACCTAATTTACATCAATAGGATCGGATAAGGAATCAACAACAGCTTCAGCCGACGAGGTTGAAGGAGCAATCAGAGAGGGTGCTGGCATGCATGTCGGAGAAGGAAGATATACATAATCTAGAATGACATACATGATGGATAGATCATCCCTGTAGCCGGCAGTCCGACGACCAAGGATCCAACCCTTCGTGTAAGCAAATTCCTGGACCCCGACAACTTGCTTCTCATAAATCTTGTCGGCTTCATTATATCCGAGATTATAACTCCTCTCCTCCAAAGCGGCCACTTTGGCAACATCTTTCTTCCTGGAAGCTTCAAACTCAGCTGACAGCTTAGTGTTGGCCTCTTTCTGCCGAGCCACCTCATTGAATTGCTCATTCAAAGCCTCGCCGACCCCCTTCAGCTTCTCGTTTATGTCGGTAATATGCTTATGTACTTGTTCCAGTTTATCCAACCCTTCTTTTTTGGTCTTCCGGCAGAGGTAGTACGACCGCAGAAATGCGGAAATCCTCTCCTCAAGGCCAATGACATTGGTCATAGCTCGGAACACAAACCACACTACTATAAGATCAGTAACATCAGTCGACAGTAAAGAAAAAAGAAGTATAATACATGTGCCTAAAACTGCACCATTTGGAGAAAACATTCTTTCAACCCCTCCGACAACTCCTCCATATCCTTCGGGAGGGATAAGGCCTGAGCCAATGCCATCACCATTTTATGGCCATCTTCCACACTAGCATGAGACGTCGGTCGGACCCTGCTCTAAAGGAGGTCGAGAGCCCAATCCGGAGAAGGTCCCCGTTTGGCCCCCTTCTTTTTTGTTGGTTCTGCCGCCACATCTCTTCGACGGGAAGGGTCTGGAGAGGAGAAGCATCAGACGTGTCGGCCGTCCAGACCCTCTTACTCATTCGCACCTCAGTGAGCTTGTCAGTAGCGGGCTTGTCAGTAGGAGATTCAGTCGGGTTAGGCTTGCTCGAAGCGACAAGAGTCAATTCGACCGTCATGTCCTTTGGTTTGCGCCCATAGCGAGACATTTTCTTTGAATCTATGTGTTCTCTCTCTTCGACACCAACAAACGGCCCTTAGCCTACCGGCCTGGAGTCAAGTGTATAGTTGTAGGAAGGGGTGTAGCCCAGCAAGAACGGAGCCGAACATTTTTCTACGTCAATAGTCAGTGCCTCTTTGATCTGGTCCAAGTCGGCATTATGCTTCAACGTCGGCACTTTATGAGGAGCTACAAAACAAATGTTTCATTAGAAAAATAGTAAAGCAAAGGCTCCGACAAGAAAGATGATCGGCTTACCAAGTGTCCTGGTCTCCTGAGGAAGTGGATAATTAGATGGTTCAGGTTCGAAATTGTTGGAGACTACTAGATAATCATTAGCATACTTGTCAGAGTCTGGCAATCCCGATATGATCCCTTTTCTACCCGAACATCGGCCTAAGTAGTACTTCTGGGACTTTTTGATGAAGCCGACAGAATAATAACCGAAGATGTCCTCGAAGCTGGGGGTCCTCCAAAATCTCCTTCAACTTTACGACCCCCATTATCACTCTGAACACATCCATCGTAACTTGTGACGGTGTGAGACTGAGTTGAAAGAAGAAACGACAGAGGAGGGGATGGAGAGGAAAGCATGCTCCCCCTCGATGACATCAAGGATTGGGATGTGGACGTGGTCCGGCCTTAACACCAAATCATCCATTGGGGCCAAGGAAACTTGCATGTCGGTCGAGATAGCGTACTATCCCCGGAATGACTTCAGCGATGTGTCGGAGGATAGAAGTAGTCGGTATTTATCAATGTGATTCTTCGGCGCCATAATCAGGAAGAACTAAAAGAAAAACCCACTATCAGTTCCCTCGTCACTCACCCTGCTTCTACGATAGGGGCTCAAAAACACTAAAATGACCTAGAAAGCTAGCCTAAGGAGGGAAAGCTCATCGTAGCCCCATACCGACTTGGCATAGGGCAGAAATTAGGAAATAAATGATCAATGGTACATGTGATGCAATCGATGCACCACCGTGAGATTGGTGAGGGGAAGAAAGAACTCGCATTGGGATAATAAAAACGGACCCCCTAGATGGGTCGCAATCTCAGAACGTTCGCAGAAAGATCTAGGAGACTGAGGACACATACTTGAAGTAAAGAGAGAGACGGAGATCTGCAATGCGACGGAGGAAGTTGGTCAAGGGATTTTCCCGACAGGCGACAACGAAAGGAGGCAAGGGCTCTAAAAATTTGAAAACCCTTCTTACTCCCATTTGCATCATATTTATAGGGGAGGAAGGGGGAAATTCGGAAGTTGAAGATCGATCGGGTCACGTGGTCGCCCAAGTACCAACCAATCACAGGAAGGCATGTGGCCATACATTAAATGGGCATTAAAAGCATAGCCGCCAGAGCCAAGCCAACGCGTGCCAAGTGTCGTATCAGCTGTTAGAGCCAAGACAATGCATGCCAAGTGTCACCTCAGTCACCGCACCAGCCAACCACATGATGACATGTGGACAAGCATTAAATGCGCACCAATCACTTTATTGTAATCCGCGTCGACGCATGCCAAATGCCAGATCAGCCGCAAAGTCGACCAATCAGATAGCAGCACGTGGCAGATCATTTAATATATGCCAGAACTTTATTGGGAGCTGAATCGACTCAGGAAAAAACAAAATTTTTAGTTGTCATGACCAACTAGGAGCTGACACGTGGAATGTCTCCGGATGATGGTTACAATTAGCACGATTCACAAGGCCACTCCACTCATAGTGATTCACATCGGTACATCTCTCGTTGGCCAATTTGAGTGAACCGCGCCTCGACCTCAACCGAAGCAAGGTTGAGGGCCGAAATAGAGACAACCGACAGACCAATCCAGACAGGTGCCACGTCGGCATCAATAGCAGAGGGAAGGACCGATGCAGAACGGGAACCACCTGGTGTGAGGCCTAAGGTCCGAGTTCCGCGATGCTCCCTTCAACCACATCGCTCAGGGCTTGATCATTGCTTTGGGAGGATTGCCAGGTTGATATGATAGGCGTGCCCTCGACCACAGAAGGCATCTTCCTTGGGTTCTGCAACATACACTTTCGGTGCATGCCATCCGACATGCCAGGATGCACACTGCTCGAGGTTATCGGCATACACTTCCCCAGGTTTTTTAAAAGGGGCTACATGCTCCGAAACACATACGGACCACACGCCGATGCAACTATATATATGAGCAAATGGTTGAGGGAGAGGTATGCGATTTCTTGCTTGCCCAAACTCTATCAAAGTTCTCTCTCTCTCTACACCTTACTGGCTTTATCATCAGAGGGTCCACCGGCAACATTTTCGGTAGCCTCCTAACATTCGCTTCTTGTGCTGCTGGGTCGAAGTTATTTCCCTCTTTTGCTACTCAGGTCTCGTAGTTGAAGGCAGACCCTCCAACAGGAATAATCACGTCGTCTACGTAAACAAGTAGAATAATAGTACCATGTTGATACTTGCAAATAAAGAGTGGGCTCATGAGAACTAGCAGTAAAATCAAAATCGCCAATGGTGGTACTGAATTTAGAAAACCAAACGCGAGGAGCTTTCTTAAGACCATAGATGACAAACTTGATGGGGAGAATGAGGATAACCAGGAGGTGGTTGCATGCAAACCTCTTCAATAAGATCACCATTTAGAAAAGCATTGTGACATTCATCTTATGGATATTCCATTTGTGAGTTGTGGCAACATCAAGCAAACTCCGAACAGAGGTGAGGCGAGCAACACATGCAAAAGTCTCCTCATAATTAATACTATATTCATGTGTAAAGCCTTTTGCAACAAGACGAGCTTTATAATTTTCAATGGAGCCATCAGAGTTCGTTTTAATTTTGTAAATCTATTTGCATCCAACAATGGATTTACCTGGAGGAAGATCTACAAAATCCTATGTATGAGTACGATCTAAAACCCACAATTCCTCGTCCATTACTTTTTGCCAAAGGGGATTAGTACTAGCCTCACAATAAGAATGAGGTTCATATTGTGAAATCAAGGTAGAATAACAATGAAATTCACAAAGGTAAGAAGGTAAGTGAGATACCTTTTTAATAATGGTGGAGGTTGTTCAGGAGGACCGATTGTGTGTGGAGATGTATGAGGAGTATCATCTGGAGAAGGTAAAATGGGATCAGTAGGTTCGGCCATTGCAGGGACAGGATCATCAATCAGGATGGGTACATCGGGATGAGTAGGAGGAGAACCAATAGAGGGAGCGCCTATATCAAACTCTTCAGGGAACAAGTTGATAGAAGAATTTGTGAAGTAGGAGGTTGTCCTAGCAGCAAATAAGTACAATTATGACATACTAGAAAACATCCAGTGTTCCCAAAAGACAACATGACAAGAGATATGAAGACATTTGGAGACAGGATCCCGACATCGACACCCTTTATGTTTAATGCCATATATGATAAAGCAACAAAGCTGAGATTGAGGTTCTAGTTTTGTGTCTTTATGAGATTGAAGAAGAAAGCAGGCGCATCCAAAGACTCGGAGAGAATGATAATCAGTTGAGGTACCATATAGTTTCTCATAAGAAGAGAGATTGCCAATGACTAGAGTAGGGACTCGATTGATGGTGTAAACAGCTATCAAGACAGCTCCCCCCCAAAGACTATGTGATGGATGTTACTGAAGTGTTGCGGATCTACGGTACAATTTGATGTTTTTTGTTGTCCGAATCCTCAATACGCTCTTCATACTGGTTTGATTTTCGTCTGTTAATTTGGTAAGTTTAATGACATCTCTATGATTAAACACAACTACTTTCTCCTTTTTTGAGAAAGCTGGTCATGGCCTGAACCCAAAGATCATAGTTATGGCCATCTAGGGTGATAGAAATAGGCTGAGAATGATCGGAATGCTCCATAGTAGGTTTGATCTTTTATTTCGGACAAGAATGAAAGCAATAGGACTCTACAATTAATGAGATTGAGAGAGTGCATAGAACGGCGAGCTATGAGAGTGCAAAGATTTGATACGCCTTGACTATGATACATGTAAGTATAGAGAGAGAACAGAAGTATAGGAAGAGAGATAACAAAGCGGAAAATATGATTGTATTTCGATTGATTATCTTTACAATAGGACGAGGAATATTTACGTAAAGAAAATTATGCAAAAAGGAAATTATGCAAAGAAAAAACAATTGAAAATGGAAACAATAAAAAAAGAGGAAAGAAGAATAACAAATATACAAACTAAAAAAACTGCAATATATAAAATGAGAAATATTCTAGTAGTATCTCTTGCTGCTGGTCAAGGTCATGTTTGGGATCCGAGAAAATAGTTTCTGTTTCCGGCATTTCCCCTTACGAAGTAGAATACATATCAAAGTGTTGACATGAATTGACCCCGATCCTAGGTTCTGATTTGAAAGTAGAATACATCTTAGTCATTGAAGAAAACTCATGTGTGGATTGTGGCAAAACATAATCCGAGACCTTGAATTTGAATCAGATTTGAAATATACATAATTAAAATACTTTAGTTGTTCTATTATATAGATTACAATCTTAAAAAAAACCATTCTAAATAATAAATTAGCCTATTTGCTCTTATTGATTTTTAATAAAATCTTAAAACAAAAGTTTTTGTACATCTCTCTGTAACATGCATGACTTACGCAGTTTGGCTTCTCATTTTTTGTAAGTAATTATGATTTGTACTTTGGACTGTAGCCGGATCGTCCAGACGAGCTGAACCGGATCCATGCCACAGGAGGCCAGGTTATATATTGGGACATTCCACGAGTCCTCGGTGTTCTCGCCATGTCAAGAGCCATTGGTAAGATCTAAGAGCATCTTCAACCTACTAGGCAAATAAGCCATGTTAGAAAAAAATGCTAGCTTAACTTGTTTTTCTTTACTCCAACGAACACTTTACATGGGAAAGCATTTTGCATGGACTCAACTTGGCTAGCTACATTTACCTAGTCTAGAGAGTCTAAGCTAATGCTTTGAATGATCCAGATTACATCATCTTATTTTAAAGAGTACAAATCTAGTCTTTAATACATAGATGAATATCAAAAAATAAAGAGTAGAATTGAAGTATGTAGATATAAAGTATGTACTTTTTTATACTTTTGTTTTGGGGAAAATGAAGACTAGGATTGAAGATGCTCTAATAATCTAAGCTCCCAAAGGCTTTTTATCTTCACCAGAAGCATGCACGCTGTCGATTGTGTGATTACCCATGTCCTTTTAATATTTTTGCGCTTGACTGTGTATCGAATAAATCCAGGTGATTATTATTTGAAGCCGCATGTGAGTTGTGAGCCGGAAGTGACTCTCATAGATCGGGCGACAGAGGATGATGTTCTTATTTTAGCTAGCGACGGACTCTGGGATGTGGTTTCGAATGACATGGCATGCGGCGTGGCACGAATGTATCTCAGAGGGAAGGCATGTGCGAGTGGTGAGTCTTCGAGCAATTCGTGGTCATTGTTGGATGGTGAAGGAGAGAATGCTGATAAGGCGTGTTCGGATGTGTCGTCCTTGTTGACGAAATTGGCCTTGGCAAGAGGTAGTAGTGACAATGTGAGTGTGGTTGTAATCGATCTTAGGAGGGACTCGTAGTAGTTGCATACCATGGTGATGGTGGTGGTTTTGGTAGGTCTGATCCTCTCATATTGTAGTTCCCATGTAGTGCGTTATGGAATTACTGATCCATTCTTGTTCGGTTGCATGTGTGCCTGAGTCTGAGGCGACGAATTTTGATGTTGAGTTTTGTCTGGCTTCTGAACACGCCTCAAATCCTGTATTAGACGCACATGCAGCCAAACATGAATGACTATGAACCATGACAACTACGTCAGCCCGCCTTGTGATATATCGTTTTTAAGTGTTGGTCACTTGATGGGGAGAATATGTATGATAGTGTTGAAAAATAACGAAACCAATCTTTTTTGGGCACAATGTAGATCATGAAACAATCATGTTTATGGTGAGTTTGGGGCAAATTATGTTTGGTATTAAAGGTATTTTTTATTATTTGAAGGATTTATTGTGTAGGTAATTTTGGGCTAAATTATTTTTTCGGATTGGGTGTGTTGAATTTGACGGGAAAAAGTAATATGATTAATTTAAAAAATTGGGGAAATTAATTTTGATGTCAATAATTTAATGTGAATGATAGTATTTTTACTATTGACTCGAGACAAGAATTCCATTATTATCTTTAATTAATTTTGGCCAAACTCACTTTTACTGTGCTTCGAAGAATATTGCTTTTTCACTTGTTTTCATGTCTTGAATTTCTTACCAAAATGGTATTTCACACTAAATTTTGTTGAATCATTGATGGCCTGTATTTTGTGGCATTACCTGAAAATTTAATATAGTGGGGTGTGAAATTTTACTTTTATCAAAATGTGTAGATGGATTTTTTTCCAAAATGTCTAGGTTATGGAACATAATGAGTTTTTACGATTGTTAAAAATCAACATTGTAAAGAGAGAGTTGAAGTATGGAATAAAATACTTTTTGATTTCTGAATTATATACACTAATAATCCCATGTACTTTAATGAACTAAATTACATGGTTGTTGAAAATATGTAATAATACAATGGTCTTGCTAACAATAAAAAAGAATGGGATCTCAATTTAATATCGAACATTATAACGGACAATACTATGAGGGCAATTCATAATATTTGCATTGATAGCAGCGTTTCCAGCCCGGATGAACCCTATTGGGGATATTCATCTTCAGGTACGTTTTCAGTTGCTGCACTAAGAGTAATTAAGCAATAATTTGCGTTGATTAAATTATTATTGTTAAGTTAAAAATTTATAAAGATAATTAAATAATTATTGGTACGATTAAAAATTTAATTGGCGATATTGAAGTTTTAAAATAAGAAATAAAGGTTTTATAATAAAAATAGAATTATATAAGGGCTTAATTATAGTTTAAAGACTTTAAGGATAAATATGTAATTTAGCTTAATAAAAATTTAAATCGATACAGCAAGGGGGGATAGGGTTTCGCGTACAAAGGAAGAGGGAGGCGCCGAAGAAGAAGGGAGGAGGGAGGCGACGCGGCGGTGGCCGCTGGATGGCGAGAGAAGGGAGACGGGGAGGAGGTTGTAACACCCTTGAAATTTTAAACCATTTTTTTGAAAAGACGATAAGAGAGCATACATTTAAAAGTCTAAGAGACTAATGATCCATCCCTACAAAACATTATATGATTCGCATCACACATCACATGAGTTTAAAGGAAAACAAGTTGGGTGTTAAAAATTACAAAACATGAGCTATAAAAAGGAAATGAGATCCAAGTCCATAAGTTGGACAAATGCTCCAATGCTCTCTCACAAGTGCTTGAATTCCACCAAGCTATGCCATCGGCTCCTTCCTTAAAAGTAGAGAGGGTTAGGCCACGCCTAGTAGGAAATCCCAAACAAGTAATTCATATGATTGAATACACGAAAAGTAAGAAAGATGCATGCATAGAATTTAGGCAAAATATTGAAGTGTGACCGTCACGTGAAAGGTAAGTATTTTTCCAAGATATTCCTCATTTATCAATGTGTTCAATTCATGCTTTTCATGTCTTTCCAAAAGTGACACTTATTCCAATCTTCCATCAGTTACAATGAGTTTCAAGGCTAGTTCCGTTTTAGGGTCTCGTCAACCACTAAACATGTCATTTTCTCGGGATTCCCTAATCCGTCGGGAGGGCCCAGTCAGACCCCCATTGTGCAATGTCGTGGGTGCTAGCACAAGCCACCCAAGGTATACAACTCATATCAATAGCCACTCATCCTTAATCAAGTTCCTCCTATAGAGACAATGGCCAATGCCACAATATAATTTCCACAATCATTCATTCATGGTTTGCTCAAGAGCCAAAGATCAAGTTCTCATAATTAACATAGGTTCCTGCATATCATTGTGAACGATATTCAAAAAAATTCATGTATTTAGGCTCCAATTGACCTTTCCTCAAATTTCCCATACTTAGTCAAAATTAGGTTTTCAATTAAATTGGGG